>JARSSU010030645.1:0-37489 GCA_029619165.1 Eurosta solidaginis | reverse complement strand
TACGCGATTCCGATTTCCAAAAATATATTCACCATACACCCTCAAAAATCTTCCAGCGAAATTTCGGTAATTTCTAGTGTATTCCTATGTTTTGAGTAGAAACTAGAAGTTAGATTCGAACTCCGATTTTATAAGGATACAATGTGAGGCCAGCTATATTAGTTTTATTCTGGTTTCGGCTCACAGTGTTTCAATACTAAAATTTACAATTTAAATCGCCGTCGCCCGATGAAAATTATGTATCAAAGCAATACAACTTGTTATAGCATAAACTATTGTTTTTATTGATTCAGCATGGCAAGCTCAATCTAAAATTTCATCGTTATTTCAAACTATACCAATGATAACAAACAATTTAGAAAAGGGACAGTCACGAAGAATAAAAGTTATTCTAAAAGTAATTTTTGTTATAAAACTTAGGCTTGTTCTTTGGTATTTTGGTATCTACTTTGTAACGAGGAATGAGAATAAGCTAATCAACTCAAAACTCGTTAAAGAGTGCCTTATCGAATAGCTAGTTTCAAAGTTCCGTCGGCAGTCAGAGCTTATCCATTTAAGCGTATCACGATATAAGGACAACAATCAAAACTATGTAATTAATTCGCGCGAATTTCACACATCATTAATAATATTGTTACGATATTTTTTGTTCAATATTTTTCGTTTTCCCATTTTTATTTTTCCGAACTTTCGCTTTTCCAATTTGTTTGACATTTCGTAACACACTCGATTTCTGCGTATAGTTTCAAAAAGTGTATTTAAAATGGCCACAAAGGGTTAAAATTGCTATAAATAAAAGCTGCTACTTCCAGAAAAATTATGAAAAACTGTAAACTTCATCTGTTTTCAATACATTTTGAAATTGAGAAAGTTGGGTGAAGTTTTCATTCATTTGAGATTTTTCTTCTACTGTAAAATTTTATTGGATGGAGTAAGCAGATTTTACCACGGCGCACAGTGGTTCAGAAGCCAAAAAAGGTTAGGTATAAGAGTTTCAGAACCAGTTTTTTTCGATTACCTAATTGAATCAGCATTTCGAAAAGTTACTACAATTTCACTGTTGGGTATACAGTCTTCAGGAGAAATCGGAGAATTTGTATATATTTCTGATAGTAAATATTTCTATATAATTTCAATTGTAGCGAATCATTTAACAGTATTTATGATTTCTAAATTTATTATACA
Organism: Eurosta solidaginis; assembly: GCA_029619165.1. NCBI lineage: Eukaryota > Metazoa > Arthropoda > Insecta > Diptera > Tephritidae > Eurosta > Eurosta solidaginis. The sequence goes on along the minus strand of JARSSU010030645.1, from coordinate 36,304 downwards.
TAAATTGGACCTTGAAGAGAATGCAAAATATGTTTCTTCTTATCATGCTCCAAATAACGCTTGATTAATAGAGCTCAAAATAAAAATTTACCTTAAATTGGGTTTTAAAGGCCCTACAAAAATACCACATTATCCCAAGCCAAGTCCAATATTTTAGTATTACTGATACTTTTTGCAAATAGTAATAAAATAAGCTGCGAATAGTTGTTATATAACCTAGTCCTGCTGCATACATATAGCCCTATTAGTCCTCAGAAACTTTTAAACAAAATAACAAGTTTTCAACCGAACGATTGAGAAGATTTTGTACTATGTATGTTAATAGTACATTCAATGCTATTATGATAGAGTATAAGTTTTTTTGGCCAAAAATTAGTGTTGATTTTTAAATTATTTTTTTTTAATTCCTGTGATCCGATTTTTCTTTTAACGCGTTCATCTTAAATAGAAAAATATATAAATTTTATTCGGTGTTTGGGGGCTACTCTGTATGCGATGCGAAAGCAGTGCGATTGAAAACAAATTGCGATGCGAAAAGGAATGGAACTATGTAGCGCTATCGCCATCGCTAACAATGTCGCTTTTTATTTTTCGCTAATTTTGCTCGAGTATGCATCACGACCAAAACTCAAAAGAAAGAGAACAAAGAAACAAGGCGATACAATTTCGGCAAACGATTAATTTTTGTTGAACAAAATTAAGAAAGGATTCTGTAGCATTATGGAACGATTTAAATGAAGAACTCCTCCAGTTCAGAATTGAACTGGAAGAAGTGACGTGATAATACAGAAAATGTGAAAATCATAGAAGGGAATATTGCTAGTTGCATCGAGAACAAATAAAAAATGACAGCATTTCCAATAGAAAATGCTTATAAAAAGTGTTTCGATTTAATTCATTTATTTATGGATTTTAAGTCAACTAGGATTACAAATTGTGCTTTTGTGTTTGTTTTGTTTTTGAGTTGTCCTATATATTTTTAAATGCATATCAGGGATGACTTACACGTTTAAGCTAATCGTTTATCAAAATCATTTCCACCGTTTCCGTTGCAACCACTTCGAAATATTACGATTAAAGAAATTATCAAGATTAAATTGCTATCTCGTTTTTAACCGAAACGAAAAGCCTTCGTAACGTTAAAAACGTTAACAAAAACGTGAACTTTATGTTTGGAATTGTGCTGGCAATGATAAGCCATGGTGAAAGCAGTAGGTGCAACAACGAGCGCACATACCACACAAATCTATGGTATTGTGTTTGTGTAATTCGTTGGTGGTAATGTAAAATCTTGAGAAATGTTTGTCTGTCAAAATTCATGAGAAAAGTGCAATCAGCTTGGCTAATGCTTACCTTAATGACTACGCCATCAATCAGCTTTGCCAGCATAGTTTGAAATTAATAATCAACATAAACGATTTGATTCGCTTGATATGGCCTGCCAACCGAAAACGAAATCATGTTCGTTAATTTGACGATCTTAACGTTAATAACGAAACGAAAGACTTCGTTTCGTTTATTAACGTTGATTTATCGTACGAAATGATATCGTTTCGTTGGTTAAGCATGCCTGATGATATAGAGATATCAATTTATAAAATCATCAATTAATACTACTATTTGAAAAATGCGAATGGCCTTACTGTAGCAAGAAAAATGCGAAAATGAAGCTGTTTGACATTCGCTTTCGCTCTACAGAGTGCCGGCAATGCGAAAAGGGAAAAAATTGCGAATTGGGGCAAAATGTGAATGCGAAAAGTCAAATATACAGCGAATGTAAGATACAGAGTACCGATTTTGCGATTTCGCGTATTTGTCTTCGCATCGCAATACAGAGTAGGCCCCCTGGACTGTTAAAAATACTTGATTCGTGGTTGAGCGACCATTAAACTGGCCACATACTGAATTTCGGTTAAGTCAGGTTTTTTTTTAAGAAAACTCGTCCACCATTTTGAAATTTTTAAAACGGATTTCAAACACATACGTAATCAGCTACCTCGAAGACCACTTAGTTTTCACTTCAGTACAAATATACTTAAGATAAGCTTTGATATTCAGTTTTTTCGCTTGTCAGTACAATCGGAACCACTGTGCGGCATCGACGAAAACTTTTAGTTTTCGGTAACGAATAAACTATATTAATTTACATGATTCAATTACTAGAGGTTTGTTCTCCAATGATGACAAATCTTTGATACTCCCAAATTGAAAAATCTGGACGGGTTGCTTTTACGAAGTAATGAAAACGGGTATAATTCAATCCCCTTCAGTGAAAATTGTAGTAGAAAAATAGCTTTGGTAGTATATTAGGAGTGATAATAAATTTGTAAATGCCAAAAGTTTTTGGGGAAATAATTAATTTTCTCCGAAATATTTCATGAATTGATAAAGTTATGATGGTATGGTCATTCTTTCAGAAATTGTTTGAAGAATGCCGTACGTTCGAATTTTATTCAAAAATGCACTATTTCAAAATTTGTTTCAAAAACTCCCTATATGAGCATAAGTTCAATGCATTTTGTCATAAGAGGAAGTTAATGAAAAGCATTCTGAGATGAAGCGTTCTTCAATCTAACTCTATTATAGGGCGGTTTTGTGACAAATCCTGAATTGGGAAATTTTTGAAAAATATATTGAAATAGCACGATTTTGAACTTTCTGAAATTTCCGAAAGGTCTTTTCCGTTTAAATATTCATGGAAGCGTTAGGGATAGACCGTTAATTTAGAATATTCGGAATACGTTCATTTGATACTACTTCACGAGATCCGAATAAATCAAATAAATATATACAAAATATTCCAAATATAAACCGATTCCACAAATTCTTAAATGGAGACGAATGTTCCGAACATACGGAATTAATAGAACAGAAGGTCGACTTTTAATACGTGCCCAAAAATATTGAGAGAAGTGTCAAAAGACGCGTATTGACCTCGGTAACAATAATTCGAAGGCGGAAATAAAAATTTTAGCTCGTTCAAAAGATATTGGCGAAAACCCGAAAAATGACACCGGTTTGCGTTGGCGGCCTTCAGCCGAGCTTATAAAAATTACCCTGGCCGGGATCAAAATTAAATGCGTGCAAAATCCCTTTGTACACAAAATCTTTTTCAGTGCACAAAAACATTACAACAATCACGTGAAAATTGCCAACTTCAACTGCAAATATCTCCGGACAGAAATACAATTTTTCTTTTCCTCCTTAGGATTATTGTTGTCGCGGTCAGCTCTCTCGATATTTTTGGACGCGTATTAGCAGTAGACTCCAGTTCTAGACTTTTACTTGAATAAGTTAACATGCTCAGTGAGTACATTTCGTTATAGCATCTCCATTATTTACTAATGACATTTTTACGTGAATCGATTTAATAGTCGAGGTTTTGACGTTGAGCGATGAATTTTGAATTGGTTTAGGTTTCGTATATTCATGGTTTACGAAAGTGCACGATTCCTTGGTGTCCTCACTTTTCATAAAATTACCTATGTTCAATGTTCAGCCATATTAATGCATCGAGGCATAGTTAATAAATTCACTATAAAATTAAAAAAAAATGTTCTAAGGAATTATGCAGTCCAGTACTTATCCGGTATTTGTAAACTGATTGCTTCCAATTTCTAATACTAATATTTTTCGAAAATTCGCAAAGAAACAACACGGTTAACGGATGTCAATTCGATTTGGGAGCAAAATAGCTGCAATTGTCAAATAATGTGTCAGTCGAGCAAACCTCTTGTGATTGAATCATGATTAATTTATTTTATTTGGTTTGTGTAATAATTTTTTTTTGGTGTGTGTTTGCAAGCTTTTATAAAATAAAATTTAGTTTAAATTTTCAACTCACCTGTGGACCAGCATTTGCTGCTACCCAGGCCTCTGCAAATGTTTCCATTGCGCTTTGAAAGTCCATTTCGTCTAAAAGTGTTTATAATGTTTATGAAGTTTTGAAATGTTCTGCTCTTCTTCAAGATTTTCAGATATTATTATTTCACTTGTCTAACACTACAAATTAGATACACACATACATTTATCGACAATACATATTGGATATTGGCATTTAGGAATGTTTATTAAACACGAAAATTTTCATTGCCACTTGACCACCTGCAATCTCATGGGAGCGGGTCTAACTCTTCGTTTGTTCATATTGCTTAAATTCCGCGGCAAATAATGCAGTAATTATTATTATTGTTATAACTATGTAGGTAGTTGTTGCAAGTTTATTGCGCTTGATTGATTATTGGTAATGGTGTTGACGCGACATAATTAACAGCTCAGTGTAAATAAATATAAAGCGGCTGCGCCGAATATTGTATGTGATTTTCATAAAAAGATATGTACATACATATATGCGTGCGTATTTGTGCAGTAAGCTTAACGGGCGTACACTTTTAATGTTTGCTTAGATTTGCTTATGGGTGCAGTAATAGAAATCAATTCGAAATTTGAATGCTCAACACGCGACTGCAAAACCCCATGACAGAAGCGTAACTAATGCGCCTAACGAGTTAAAAGCGTTGGAGCATTGAAAACTATGCCCGCTGATAAAGTTTGCGCTGATTGCGAAATAGTTTGCTTGTTTTTATTTATGTTTTTTAGGGTCTGCTTGTGTAAATCCGTGCAAATACTTTGTGGTAGGTTGAAATACACCGCAAATGAACTCACGTGATTTTTAATGCTTCTTTTTTTTAAAGAAACTGGAGAACATTTACAAAAAAGGAGCGCATACGTTGCATTTGTGAGCTCATATTTTAGTGGTTTTTTTTATTAAGTTCAAAAGGGTTTTTCTTTTACTATATACTTGAATATCCTTCACAAATTCACTAATGTGCACACTTTTCACTTTTGTTGTTTTCTTTTTTTAGTTTTATTGATTCAATGCATAGCACATTAACTTTTCGTTATATTGCTATTTGTATTATAACACTGTACAGTCCGTCCGTTTATCGGCACGCACACTTCACACTTGATCGGCCGCCATTCGATGACTGACTGTCAACATGCAATGTCAATTGCTTCAATGATAAGCTATGTTACGCCACTTGAGCTTCCCCATAGCTACCGTCACCATAATCAAGCACTTGCCTGCCAGCTCCCCCGCCCCCTCGTATATAACCCTGTAGCCTAATTCTTGATGATGTTTTTCCAAAGCTCCTTCTCTTAAATTTTTGTTTTTGTTATTGTATCTGTAATTGTTGCTAATAGCATTTGATTTCTAATACCGCGTCAATTCATCCATCTATCGCCATTTCGGTGTGATTGCTGATGCGATTGAGGCATCCCCTTCTCTTCAAACCCTTTCAGACATTTATTAATATCATTTAATTGTATACAATCACAATTTGTCCAATTTATTTTATTTATCTAGGTATTTTATATTTATTGTAACTACAAGCACATTCGATATGTGCAGTTAAATTTTTCATACGCAAACGCACACTTCACGTATTTTATTGTTAGCTCGATTGTTTTGTTTATTAAAATTTACAATTGTTATATATATACATACATACATATTTTGTATGAAAATCGAGCAACATCACATCTATCTCCACTGTAAGTTGCCACACAACTGATTCTGCTTCGCGCTCTCAATATTTTACCTTAAATTTATCTTTATGCATGTGTTGTGTTTTGGTTATATACAAGTGTACGATTATACATGTGTGAGTCATATTGCGTTAGTAGTGATGTCGAAATGTGCTCTAACAAATTTTCATAGCTTTGTAGTGGTGTAATCACTACACAAATACCTATGCACTTGGTGCTCAAAAATTCTCCCGTTAACTCTCCACTTGTTTACTTCCTCACTTATGGTAGGAAATGCTATTGTTTGATAACGTTTCTAATTATTTATTGTTCATTTTGCTGAACATAAAAAACTATTTTTTTATTTATAACATTCAACAAATAAAAAATTTTAAGCTCGTTCAATCTAAATGGGTTGAGTGCAAATAAAACGAGTTATTTCACCTTACGGCCCAACGTTTCGCCAACTTTCCTTGGCATCTTCAGGGGCGGATCTATATTTTTGACAATAAAACATACCAAACAACAACAGTTAATGATTTAAAATAATCCCTAGCAAAACATAATTTCATACACCAATAAATTGAAAACCATTCACTTACATTGATATTTAAACATTGAAGCTAAAATAGGAATTTAGACACAGATTTTTGTCATTAAACTAAAAAACTGATTTTTACAATTAAAAACGATACCATCAAATGTGGTACACTTGTCATACTAAAACTAACTAAGTAATATTAAAACTCATAAGCATAATAGGTAGCTAGCCGCAACACCGTCTGTGTCCTCTTTCTTGTTCACCGTTTTATCTCTGTTTTGAAAACAGCGTAAGCTCTCTAATGTGTATCGTGTTTTTACTTTGGCTTCCTTGTCTATAATACCATTTTTAAGTTTTAACTAACATAAGCAGAGCTGCTCAACTCCTTTATTCTTGTAGCACTTTTGTTTTTGTTTTGCCCTGAAACATAGGAACAGCTACAAATCTACACTTCAAATATAAAAAAAAACTCCCATATGCACTCACATATAATTACGATTCATTTGAAGGTGCCTGAGTTTTTTATGAAAGTGTAAAGAAAATTTGTTTGAAGCACTTCCATGTTAAGCTCACGCACTTGGGTATGAAAAACAAATTGACAACAAAATATTTTTCAAAAATATTATGGCACTGAAAAAATGTTAAACGAAAATTGATTCATAATAAAAATTACCTAACGAACGAATCACGGAGCCGAAATATTTTAAATATATAAAACATTACTTTGTATTTTTTCAAATGTGTACATACAATTTTGTACACGTATTGTGATTTGCACATCAACATAAAAAAATTTCAGAAGCATTGAACATAAGGAAGGTCAACCCAAACAAACTCCCTCTCGCTTTTATTGACATCTCAGGGGCTTTAGATTACAACACATCAAGCAATCGAACAAGCTACACGGTTAACAATTTGAGCCTAAATCTGAAACTTTTTTGTACTACATACATATATGGCTAAATCAAATTTGGTTTCAAATATAGATTATAAAGATCTTACTGAAAATGAGTGCAGATATGTGGGTTTTAATTTGAAACTAGAGAAAAAAAAACTATTGGGATTCCAGCAGCTTGCTCTACCTATTGAACCATCACATCTGTGTAAGAAATTATATCGTAACACCTTGTATGTAAAACAATATTTTACGAAATAAAATCTACGACTTGTCGCCCCTTTTACAAATGAAATTTTTTGTTTTTAAATTTTCGGCACCAAGTTTAGACTCTTGGGGTTTGCTTTAAAACCAGACGTGTATACGAGTATCTATTTTTTGGATTTTTGAAATATTTTTTGATTTTATTTTAAACTTATTGTTAAAATAAGTGTTTAATTGAAGTCGATCAAATTGAAAATTTCGTCTTGAGATTTTCGGGGTTTAAATATTTGAGATGATAGCATTTTTGTTGCTGTAGTTTTTGTTAGCATTTTCTTAAAATATAGTATATTTCATAAATAATCTCTCCAATGCACTCAACTCCTCAATTAAGAAACACAGTAGTACCTTCAGAGGTTTCAAATTTAGTAGCACATTAAAATGTAGGCTCAGATTTCTGAAATTGTGCTAAAGAGAGCAAATTCAGTTTTGTCAATTATGACTACTAGAGGATGCCCTCAAGGTGATGTATTCTGCACATTTTTTGTGAACGCTTGTCATGGATGACCTCCTTCAGTTGCTGAACAATTAAGTAATTTGCATCAAAGGGATGCACGGGAAATAATTGGACATTGCATGCAAAAAGCATTTGGAATCCTGGAGAGGTGGTGTGATACCAAAGGTGGCCCAAGACCACGCAAAGAACAACAATATCAAAACTAAGCAAACTGCATCGACTTGTTTGTATTGGCTTAACGGGCGTGATGAGAAAGCGTCCTGCTGATGGACTTAGTGCCTTAGTGGGAAAACCTTCCTTCCCTATTATAATAGAGAGAGAGGAAACACTGGCTGCACTAAGACTTCAAAATATCTCTGAGCTTAACAGCGAAAATATGGCAGGGCATATAAAAGTAATAAGAAAATCTATAGGTAATCCGTTATTGCAACTACGTTTTGTAATGGCACCTACGCTGAGAATCTTACGAGATTTTGACGTTTCCATTGTTGACAGAAGTCTTTGGGAAAGACTGACCTTACTCGGAAGTCTTGTACACGGGCGAATCGGAAACTGATGGCAGAAAAACAGTAGCTGGTATCTACAGACTGAGCTTCAAGGAATCGATATCAATGGGATGCTTCCCAACTATTTTTGAGTCAGAAATCCATGTTATAGAAGTTTTCGGTAGATAATATCTACGAAGGAGCTTATCCCCGAGGAGTATTCATCATCATTCAAATCAGTCATAAATGATCAGGGTGCCAAAAACAAGCTTTCGTTAGGATGGGTTGCCGGGCATCAGGGAATGAAGGTAATGAACAATAAGACTACCAAGGCAAGCAGGATTCTATTGCAGCGAAACTACCAAATTGCACTGTAGTCTACAACATCACCTTAGGAAGTTAAACTTGTCACTCGTGTGTGCTGGAGGATGAAAAGACGAGCGGCAGAGTTGCCAGATCTCGAGTCAGCTATTAAGCTAGGTCCTAGAAAACTTTAAGTATACGCCAAAAGGACAGAGATATTTTCTAACATAATTCCTGATACCTAGTTTGGGTTTCTAATGTTTGGTCGTCAAACAAATTCTGGTAACACCATGGACACAATCAGTCTATTTGAGGTCTTTATTGGCTGTCCAGTTCTAACTTACCCTACCTAGCACTGTACCAAGTTTCGACGAAATCACACGATATATTTTTTTAGAATAGATCGGCCAAGCTTCTCTTCAAATTTGCGTCGTGCCAATTTTTGTTTTCCTACAAATTGGTGGGATGGGCCCTATGCACATGTTTTATGCACTACCAATGGCATATGAATTTACGCTTTTCCCTCGGCTTGAATCCAAGATCTTTGGTGAAAATATCTAATAGCCAACTAAAATTCATAAAAGATTCAAAAGGTAGCTGTATGTTAATCCGTTCTCACAAACATGAGGAGAGTAAATATTATTATTTTTTATACTAATTAGAGACCGGCATTTTCTCTACTCTCCACTTTGTACGTGTGTGAGTGAGATAAATTAATAAACAAAATTTACACACACTACGAAACAATTGAGCGACAATGGCGTATCACTTTGACAAGAGAGCGGTGAGTTCTACACAAATTGATAAGGGAATACGGAGCGTATGAGTAACAAAAAAATTAAATGCTTCCCTGAGCGTAAAAATGTTTGCTAAAATGAAATATTAAAAAAGTCTCTATTTGAACAATAATAACTAAATAATTGTTTTATTATGTTTACAAGGTGGACAAGTAATGTTTCTGTTTCTATTTATGTTGTTGGAACAATTGAGAAAGTACGTAAATACTTTTAAATTAATGCACATTTGTATTTTTGTAGATATGATAAGCCAACTCTAGAAACGGTGCTCTCAACTTTGTATAAAACTGCACCTGTTCGGCTATTTTGCATACACATATGTTTTTATGTCTGTATGTATGTACGCATTTACATACTACTTTACTCTCGCAGCAGCTGCTTATTCGATTGGATTTGCACGCCGTCTACGAAAGAGTCCGCTATTGCGCTACTTTACTAGTGGATGAATGGATGGGTGGATTTTGGGATTCCGGTTTCAACCACCCTAACCCAACCAGCTAACGGATATGATTATGCGAGTGCGAAAGAGTCAACGGATATACATTATTCGGCAGTTTGTGAAAGTGACATTGGCAATGGTGTCGGTGGAGGTGGCTATTTGTTGTTGGCTTTAACGTTTGCGAAATTTCTTTGCAACGCTTAGCTGCACGTGTGGGTTGTAAGCATGATAACCAATACATAAACAAATTAAAGCAACACCCACTCCCTCATAACATTTCTTGTTTCGTTTTTTCTGGAGTGCGGTAGGTTTACATGTACTCATATTGTTGTTGTGTTGTATGTACAAATGCAAGGTTTAGCGGCAATACGTCTTGTGCTTTTTCCTTTCCTTTAACTTTGATATCACATTTGTAGTTTAGAGAGCAGATAATGCGCGCGCATTACATGCGATTAGGTGCCACACGAAGGATTTAGCCAACCAAATACAAAGCCTGTACAATATATACGGCATTTTATTGTAGATATGTACTTTTGTGAGCGAATATGTGTGTTAATAGATATGATATTTAATATATAAAAATATTGTGTCGCAATATTATGTTCAGGGGTTAATACAGAGTAATTTTGATTACGATATTTCAAACCGTTTACAAGATATGGGAATAAATGGGAATAAAAAGTAGCCCTGACTGAGTTTTTGTGATATGAATATCAAATTAAGGAACTGGTTTACAAAAGTTTAATCTCTCTTAATTTATTTTAACTTATCAATTTCAGATATATTCACATAAATGTGGACCATGGGCGCTCTGTTATTCTCCAATATGGGTATCTTATAAAAGTTATGAGAAGGTTATATCATATTTTAACTATGTTTATTTTGTAGGACGAAAAAGTGATTTAACATATTTCATACTGGTGGGTGACTATGGTCTGGAGATATAAACGTTGATCCAGGTAACCCTAAGATGTGTTTGTACAATGCAGGTATTAAATGAAAGCTGTTTATGAGAGTTGTAATACAGCGTAGGTTTGAAAGCGATATCACAATCCGTTACCGGGATATAGACAAAGTGAAAACCAGGGATATCCTTGGCTGATTTTTTGGCATGTGCATATCAAACGAAATGTATTTAAATAAAAACATAGGTTCGGTTAGGTTGAACTGGCCGGTCCATGAGGATCTCACATAGACTGAATAAGTCCGTAGTGTTACCAGAAGTCGTCTTGGCAAATACTAGAAGCTTCCTATGATTTAAGCCACTTGCTGCTTCTAGATTTGACAGCTGTATCACTCCTAATAGCTGGAGTCTTAGCCTGGCAAGCGCAGGGCAGAGCACAGAACGTGCTCGATCCTTTCCTCCTCCAGCCCCGCACTTCCTACATCTGCTATCACTGACCAAGCCTAATTTAAAGGCATGCGAAGCCAGAAGGCAGTGTCCAGTCAGAAAACCCGTCATGCGTCTACAGTCCTCTCTTTTTAATGATAAAAGCAACTTTGTTAGTCTAAGGTTATAAGACCTACACATAATCTTCGACACTTTACAGCTCCGCGCTTGAACCCACGCCTTTCCTGCTTGGTTGATCATGTGCACCTCTCGCCTTCGCTTAATTTCGCCCAGTCTAATTGGGACGTCTAATTCATCGCTTTTTCATTCCCATCTATTCCCATATGCCCTGGGACCCAATATAGGTGTATGATTCTCCCTGTCCCGATTCTCTCCAGGGACTGCTTACACTCTAACGGGCATTTAGATGCTGTGGTATGCCAGATTATTGCCTTAATTGCTGCTTGACTGTCAATATAAAGTTAACACGATTGCTGCTTGGGCTATTTTCTTCCAGGGTCTCTACTGCTTTGGTTACGGCTACTATTTCCGCTTGGAAAACGCTACAGTAATCCGGCAGCCTGTAGGATCTGTTTATTTCATAATAAAGTAACAACAAGGCGCGATATACATACCTGCCAAGAGATTGAGGAAGAGCTTCTCTTCCGATTTGCGTCGCCTTCCATTTAATTTTCCTTCAAATTGGCTGGCCCGGAGCTTGGACATGTTTTACGTCGACTCCGAACACCATCTGCAAAGCAGAGATAAGTTTTCACTAACAATTTACGTTCGTAATTTTTACCAAATCACTGCCATTGGAGAACCCGCTTAAAATCGGGAGTGTTATTGGCATTGATTGACCTTTGTCGGATATACGTTCTGGTAACAAGCACAATTCAAGTACAAGCCCAACCATCTCTGGAACCATTTAATATGATCACATTGAACCTTCTAGGCAGTCGCCATAACTAGAACAACAATGATCTCGCTTAAAAAACTCCTTGGCAAAAAAAACTTCGTCAACATATTGCAAGCAGTTCGCGGATGTTAATATGCATAGTAAAACTATTTTATGGTAAGGGACATGAAAACTTCCATACGATCCAAATCTTCAAAACACATGAAATGCAAGGCCCGATAACCTCCGAAGAGATTTAAGGCCGAGCTTCTCTTGCAATTTGCGACGTTCTCTTTTTTTATTTTCTTACAAATTGACGGGACGAAACTTACCTGTTATTGTTGTTATAGCAGTGCTTCGCCCCATCCAATAGGTGCGACCGATCACAAATTGTCATCAGTATCCTCTAACGGGAGTCCAAGGAAACTTGCTGTTTCAACAGGGGTGGACCATAATGAGAGGAGTGTTAGAGGCGTTGGTTCCACAATACAATTGAAGAGATGGTTGGTGTCATGTGGGGACACGTTACAAGCAGGACATATTTTTTGCATGTCTGGGTTGATTCTGGATAGGTAAGAGTTTAACCTGTTACAGTATCTAGATCGATGTTGAGCTAGAGTGACTCGCGTTTCCCTAGGGAGTGTGCGTTCCTCTTCTGCAAGTTTAGGGTATTGTTCTTTGAGTACAGGATTCACCGGACAATTCATGGCATACCTACCTACATACCTACCTTTGCCCGAGGCGTTAACACAGGATTTTCAATGTGGTAGGCGAAGCGCGCTACCAAATCTTCAATATCATATCTTCTCGATAAAATTCATGATCAGAACAAAGCCAATTAACCGATTTATTTAAAATTAGATGTTGTTCCCTTGATCTTATTATGATGTATCATCTGTTTCAAGAAATGGACTGACCTGGGAGAAACGTTTTTTTGGATAATGCGATTTGCCTACAGATAACCAATCTTAGGACATCTTTCAAATAATTTAAAATTTTAATTACTTTTCTTTTCGGGAAGTGGACTAGGGATCGAGTTATTCTAAAATACCTTATTTACGGTGCTATCGACTTGAGATTTGGTACTTACATAGCTTTTGGTCTCATATTTAGACAAAATTCGATGGCAGAGCTAACAAACTTCTCAGATTAAAATATGTATGACTATTATCACGTACACCTCCTTCGTAAGTGAAAATTAAAAAAATCGTTTTTTTTTATGAAAATCACATATAAACCTACTATATAGTCGGCTGGGTTGAATATCAGCTTATCTCGGCTGCCAGTTGGAAAACGCTCGTCTCAGAACATTTTACAACAACTTGTTATATCAAAAATTTTTTCGAAACCGCCTATCTCAGGATTCGTTTTAAAAACGCTCCTTCTCAGAATTTTTTCATAAACGCCTTATCTGATATCAAAATGTACTGAGTTTATGCTCGGTTAGGAGTTTTTGAGATAGGGCGTTTTTAAACGGCTGCCGAGATATGATGATTTTCCACTCAGCAGTGAATATCATTTGTATGTATAGTTCAAAGAATTGCAAGTAATTTAAGCTTGAACTTCGGTACATTGCCAATCTCATTTACTACATAAATGATTGGGACCATTTTCCTTCTGCGAAGTGGTACAGGGACCGAACTATTCTAAAAAAAAATCTTACTTGTGATGCGATTTGCCTGAAATTTGGTTCGTTAGTACTTTTAACATAAGTTGATATTTGAGATACTTTTTGTTAGGGAAGAGGAGTGGGGACAGACATTTTTCTTCGATTTTAGTTCCATATGCGGTTTGTAATATGCAGCTTAGATGTTATAAGCATGCCAACTATGAACCTGGGCTCGAATTACGTATTCCGTGATCGAAACGGCAATCGTACGAAAAAAAAATTAAGTGATTAACCGAACGCATGTCAATATTGATGTTATGATATACGTTCGGTTTCGTATCTTAATTTCTGACAATTTGTAAAAGATTTATGCCGAATTGTAATAGAAAATTTGACAATTAACTGTCACAATCTAAATATTCAAAATCTCGCATAAAGTTTTTAGTTAGTGCGCCACCTAACTAATTTTTTTTATTTCTGCTCCATTGGCAAGGTGCCCCGAAATATACTTAAATTAAATAACTAAAAAATGATTTTTAAGTTAAACGGTTTTATTGAAAACAATACTTACATGAAGTAATATTAATACTAAATGCTAGAAAATAATTAGGTAGGTCCTAGGTGCTAGTCATCAACTCTTCATCAATCTGGGGCGTAGATCAGACAATTAAATAAAAGAACAAAACCAAGTTTCTTAGATCCCCCACCTTACCAACGCATAACTTTACCATATGATGCCATACGAAGTATGGACTATAAATAAAGGAAATATGCAAAGAATGCAATTGGGGTAAGGTTTACAACAACTAAGACATGACGTGGCTGAATGCGTTTGTAACACTTCGACCATCGTAGGAGTGCGGGTTCAAATCCCACTCCCGGGAGAAAAGGCTTTGAAGAGATTTACTACGTATAATCGAAACAGCTGTCGCCTTGTCCGTCCTGATATCACGTTGTTCAAAATTTTCCCAAATTATTAAATAAATTTTAAACATTTTTGTTTAATTATTTTATTTTCAAGTTTTTAGTCTATGTTTAATTGCCTATTATTTCTCATTCTATTTAGTTCATTTAGTGACTCATTATTACACGGGCTCTTTCCTGACAATTTGTTACAATCTAAGTCCTTCCAAAGACTTTACTCGACTCTGCGCCACGTATGCTTGTCCCTCTCGAACTCCAAAATATTTTGATGTCACTTCTACCGAACTGTATGTATTTGTTCCAAATCGGACTCATAGGTTCTATTCATGTATGTATTATGTCTTCCAAAGTGCCAAATCGGACCACAAATACGATTTTTTTTCAATATCTCGATCCTTGCGCCACTCGCGGCGATTTTGTTGCATAGGTCGCTTTCTATTCATGTATGTATAATGTGTTCCATGCGTGTTCCATGGTCCATGCGTCACCTATCGCAGTTTTTTTTTCTTATTATTGCATTGCATTATTATTGCATCGGGTTCTGAACTATATTCCAAGTTTCAAGCTTCCAGCTTATCGGGAAGTTACCTAAATTAGTGCCGGCCGGCCGTCCACCCTGTCAAGTCAAGCTAAATAAAACCTTTTGAAAACGATCGCAATATTCCAAATGTACAAAATGGACTTCCAAATATCTCAAATAGTCCATCCATGCCTCATTCAGAAAAAAATGTCTTCGTAAATATTACAAAATAAGAGCGCCCTAAGCTGTGTTCAAAATTTGAGGTACATATGTATCTGGGCTACGGGGAATTTACTTACTTGTTTAAAAGACTACGTCTGTGGCACCTTGCGAAAAATTTGTTCTCTCTTTGTGCATTGTTATGGGGTTCTGAGGCAGGGCCGGAGAAAGGCGTGGGAATGTACGCATCCCTGGAATTAGTAAAAGATTATCGTATAATCGATAAAAATTACAATAAAACTTCATAGCATTATAACTTGTAGATTGATTACTGATCATACCTAATTTGTAAAATAATACTATCCCTAATACCTACCACTTTTATCGCTGATCCAAACTACCCACCCAGATTTTGGACGTTCAGCCGGCTCCGAATCTGAGGTAAGCTCCAACGGCAGTTTACTCAATTACATATTTCCAATTGCCTACTCAGTTCAAAGTACAACTTGTGGTCAAGATTGAACTCTCCGTTAAATTTCTGAAAATGGCTGTATATTTCATTCTTATCCCAGAAATCAAGGCTTACTGCCATTCCCATCCCTGCAAAGTGTTTGTACATAAATTCGCTAAGCCAGGTGCGTGCCGCTCCTCCAATAAATTAAAGCCAACATTATATGCATACTATAATATAAACATAATAAATTCAACACCCTCCTCTTCACCCTTACATACATATTATATGAAGAAGCACATGCTATTGTTCGTGAATAAACTTTTGTTTGTGTGCATTACGAGCTGTTCCCTCATTCGTTGATTTAAGCATCTCTCTGTATGTTTTTTCATCGGCTGTGTTTGTTGTTGTTACTCTGCAGGGTATATACTGCATTGGCGCAGATTATCGCGCATATCGTTAGCTTTTTATTTTTTATTCACATGCCTTTTGCTTGCGTTACCCTCCTCCGCTGCTAAAAAGCTATTTATACGCACACACTAACTGCCACACATACAACAAACGTGTTGTAAGCACATTTTGTGTGTGTGCGTGTGCTATTTACATATACATATTAGTCCCCCCAAAAATTAAAATGAACCAGCTGTATTTCATCGGCAATAAGAGAGCGCCTGTTTAACACCTCGACTACTGCAGCTACAACTGAAATCCGCAGCAGAGCTAAAGCCAATACCCTAGATGGAGCCGATTTCCTTTAGGCGTGACAGAGTGAGAGCTAAATGCGATAAACCACCCTGCCCCAAAACAGAGCTTAAACTAAATAGCAACAACAAAATCGTGCTGAATCGTTGAATTGTCATGCAGCACAAACAAACAAAAAATGAATAAAAGTCCAAAAATAATATAACATCACTCTACTGCTGTTGTGTTGATACATGTTCAACAACAACAATAGCAATAGTGGTGGGAAAAAATCCAGAAAAACCTGTTTGCCATGACTCCGCCCTCGCTGCGAGCTGATTGGCTTAGCTCAATTTTATCTCATCGTTTATTTTGTTATTGCTTTTGTTTTCCATCGTTTATATTTACTGCTCATTGTGTTTGTTGCTATTGTATATACATAATATGTAGTTGTTATCTCATTGCTGTTTTTGTTATTTGTACATATGCATATCAGCGTGGTCGGGAAGTGTGAGCAGAGTTTATCTGCACCTACTTGTACCGTACCATCGCAGGATTTTCCCCAATATTTCGGTGCCAAAATTTTAACGCCCCACAGCTTAATACATACATGCGTATATAAAAACCAGGGAGCGTAAATAGCACTGTGTGGCAAACACAAACATTGTGACTACCATTACCAAAATATAAGAGCGCGACATACACACATACTCCGCCAGAGAAGGTGTCTAATAATATACATAATTAGTATTTTGAAACCGTTTGAAAAACTAGTAAATCAGGCCTGGTTGGGCAATAATAAATGGCATACATATATGTGTTTTTTTTTCCTCATGAAGAGATGCAATGGCAATGATATTCGAAGACGTAAAGCTGAATTATTGCACCACAGACTTTTAACGAGAAAAGTAGGAACGAAACATGCAGCATTTGTGTATAGAACATCGATGTTGAAATATTGGCAAACTAAATCGAAATAATAAATCATTCTTAAACTCTGGAAATCGCCTTGACGTTAAAATCTCTGTAGGTACCTGAAAATTTTAATTTTTTTCCAATTGCACTAAGGCCTGGTTTTTCAGTAGATTGGTTAAGCTAAGCTTAAACTAAGTTCGCTTAAACTCAGGTGAAATTTAAACTCAAGTTGAACTAGATACCACTTTTCAGTCACTGTCTTAAGATCGCCTTTTGGGGGCAGATTTGTAGATACAGCAACAGCTGGATTTTGTTTACCCAACAAACATGGAAAGAGTACTTATACACCTTTAGAGAAATATGTACCTATACATATGTATATATAGTTGAAACCCAACATCATTCTCTAGTTATTCTTAGACCAGAAAATTCCCAAGTTGATTTGCAACACCATTCTCCAATCCCTATCCAATCTTTGAGAAATTTCGTTTTGTCCATAGTTGAGTTGATTTTCAACGCCATTCTCAAACTTTTCTCCAAACTTTGATAGATTTTAAAAACTTTATAGTTCCCAATGAATATTCAGCACATTTCGTCAGTTCTGAATTTTTTCATCCTTAGTAACAGCATTTTTCACTTTATGAAAATTCCCCTTTGTTGCTGAGAACGCTATGATTCTTAAGTTGAACTACTGTTTCGAAACAACACTTGAATTATAGAAGTGTGCTAGTTATGCGCTTTTGACAATGAACTCAGAAAAGGTTGCGGATTATGATTCCATACAAAATCAAGTATAGGGCTTTTTGACCATTGTTGGACCACTTAAATGAACAAAATGATGTAGTATAAGCAGAATACAATCTGTGTGGGAGATTACGAAACCTTAAACACTTCCGGTTTTTACAGAAGGTCGAAATAGCTGTTCGTAGATAGCAAACGTTTTAGAAGTTTTAGCAAAATATTGCTCGCACAGATATCAAAGCATTTCTCAGAACAAAAATCAGGCTTAAAGGTTTATTTTTTTATTCAAAAGAAACTATGTTTACAGTCCATTGTAATTTCTAAGTGGACACAAATACTTACACTTTCAGGGTTTTGGTTGATAATTTTGGAAGAAGCTGGTTATAAATTTCTACCCGAAAAACACATAAACTAACATTTTTGACGACTAAGTGGATGTAGTTTAAATATTACTCTTTGTTTTATGCCAAAGAGAGCCAAATCCCACGAGTGAGACTAGGTAGAAAGCCAATCATGTCGAGTTTTTATACAAGTAAAGAGTAACATACCTGTCTAGTGTCGGTGTGAAGTTTTCTTTGAATAAATTCGAAACATGATTTGCTATGGTTATGTTATATTTGCCCTTAAAAAACTCATGCTTGCAATCAATGTTGTTGCTGCTCGTTAACGCAAATGAGGGCGGTTCAACGCAGATGTGCGGTTGGGTATAAAATTCGCTCATGGCATAGAATCGATGTCACCAATTTTTACAAGAAACAGTTCTTATACCAAATTTCGTTAATATTGGTCGATTTTTGTTCGACGGTGCTACGTAAATTTTCAAACCATACGACTTACAAAAAATAAATCTTTTTTTTTAATTTGCTTGGTAGGCCATCGATTTTCTTAATAACACAAAGATTATATATATTTAATACAGAACCTCCACGTCAAAGTTCAACATGATATCTTTACTGGATTTTAATTTATGGCTTGCAAACTTTTAAATTTTCATCTTCAAAATGTGGGCGGGATTTTTCTTCGCGGCATTTTTTCATGACATTATTGGTTTACGGCTTAAAACCTAATTAAACTAGTTAATACGCTCACAAAAAAGCGTCTAATGAAACGAAGAAAAATGGTATATGATATTTCGCCATAGAAATCCTTCCCTAAATCTGGGCAAGTAAATTTCTTAAAAAAACATATATTTTCATTGGTTATAGTTTATTAAAAATTGGGAAAATTGTATATAAAAAGGCGTGAGTACCAAGTACTCTTGAAGTTCATACAGGTGTTCGTTTTAGGAAACTAATGTTTTTTAGTTAGCTGAGTTCGCCCGAGTTTAAAGTTAACCCACAAACGAGGTAACTTTAGCAGAATCAAATAGTTTTGGGATTTTTGAGAAAAACTTCGTTGACTTCTTATTAATAACAACCCATTTGGTTTTATAAGCGTCTTATTATCGATCACGAATAAATATCGTCTACTTATCGGATGTTATTGGTTTCTAACTATTCGGCTTGTCATAGAAGGGTTACACATTTGTCATGGATTTTATATTAAAGTTTTAAAGGTACCTGTTTCTTAACAAACCGATTAGTCGTCCCTAACAAAACAACAAAATGCCGATAATTAACAGGGAACACTATGATAAGAAATCGATAACTTTTCGATTTCATATCGATACATCTTTGATAACGAAATCGATAACTTTTCCATAACACACCAATAGCAAATTGGTAACAATCCGATAACAAATTTTAAAAGTTTCCTAAAACAAATTGGTATCCTTCTTATAATATATCGGTGATTTTTCGTTAAGTAATCGATAACCCTTTGGTAACATATCGATAGGAAATTAGTAACAATCCGATAATATATAGAAAATATGATAATATGAAATTGATAACTCCAAAATTTTCGATATTCGATGTAATTAACTTAATTTTTATATGTTGATTGGACCAAATTCTTTATGAAAATGTTTGCTGGGTTGGAGCTGTTTTGGTCGATATGTATAAAGAAAAAACCAAGAGTTTTTACTTTTCTCTTCTATGCATTTCGACGCATCCGCGTCATCATCAGGAGTCTATTTATTTTCAAACAAACAACATGACCATACAGCTGATTTTGGGAACGCAAAAATTTTAGATGTTGAGAGAAGATACAAAAGGAGGATGACACTGGAAAGTCTCCGCATCCAACAACATATGACGAATGTCATGATTTTAAAGAAGACATTGACAATACAAATAGCGCTTATACAGCATAATAAAAAATGATAAAAACAAAAATAGAAAATAAGAAAAATGAATGTGTCGATTGTCCTGTGATATATTGTGTTTGTACAACCAATTAAATTATTGTGAGTTATTGTTTTAATGTTGAATTTGTAATGTTTATTGAAAATAATGATTACTTTTGTATTTTCATGTTGTTTGTTTGAAATAAATAGACTTCCTGATGATGACGCGGATGTGTCGAAATGCATAGAAGAGAAAAGTAAAAACTCTTGGTTTTTTCTTTATACATATCGACCAAAACAGCTCCAACCCAGCAAACATTAACTTAATTTATTTAAATTAACTTTATTTAATTAATTTAAGTTAATCCAGTTTAATTAATTTTAGTATTATATTATTTAATTTTGGTGTAATAAAATTTTTTTATATTTTTACTTTGTTTTGTTTTAGTTTATTTTATTTTATTTCATTTCATTTCATTTTATTTTATTTCATTTTTTTTATTTTATTTTTATATTTTACATTTTCATTTTATTTTATTTTGTTTTGGCTTATTTTGTTTTATTTTATTTCATTTTATTTTATTTTATTTTATTATATTCTTTTTTACTATTTAATTTTATATGTTTGTATGTTTAATTTTATGTTCAATTTTACTTAGATTTTTAAGAATCAATGAGCTTAACACCGATAAATGATAATTGTTATTCAATTATTATTTTTGGTTTTATTGGGAAAAACTGAAAAGAAGGAAACATTTCTGGCATATTGCGATGGTAGCATTTCGAAAGCAGAATGTCTGAAATTGTGCGAGAGCGTGAAAATGGGATTAAACTGAGCCAAGAAAGCAAATACCACGCAATAGCCCGATGGTTAGGCGATTGTAATTTCAGCAGTTTGACCGCTTTTCGATTGCCGTTAAAACCTATTGAAATAAATAAACATTAAGAAATCCTGACGATGATGACGTGGCGGTTTTCGAAATGGTACCATCCCAATATCGCATAAAAATGGTAAATATTTCCTTCTTTTCAGTTTTTCCCAATAAAACAAAAAATAATAATTGAATAACAATTTCATTTATCGGTGTTAAGCTCATTAATTCTTAACAATCTTATTTAATTTTATTTAAATAATAAATAAATGTAAGGCACGATAACCTCCAAAGAGATTTTAAGCCGCGCTTCTCTTCTAATTTGCGTCGTGCTCCTTTAATTTTTTCCTACGAATTGGCGGGACGCAACCTACTTGTTTTATGCCGACTCCGCACAGCATCTGCAAGGCAGATGAGTTTTCACTGAGAAGCTTTTCATGGCAGGAATATACTCGGAGTGCATGCCAAAAACTAGGGCGACCCCGCCTAGAGGAATTTTCTTCTGAAAAAACTTTTTTCAAAAATTTTGATGTTGCTTTGCCCGGGGTGTGATCCCAGGATCTTCGGTGTGGTAGGCGCAGCACGTTAACATCACACCACGCTACAGTGTAGCGGCTATTAATACGCTCTCATTCCTTATTACTCCACACAGCATACCAATACAACACACTACGCCTACGTGTATACATTCTCTAGTACTCCATACAGTAAATAAATCAATACTACACACTATGTCTGCATTTGCATTCTACATATATTCCCCATATAAAATTCCACATACAACTACTACTACGCTTTCACTAACACCTTACGCTTACATTTAGGACTCCCCAATATAGTGAGCAAAGATGTTCACATATCGAAAATTAACAAAATTAAATTGTGTAGCTGTATTTTGTAGAAATACTTACTCATTTAATAGAAATTTTCCCTAAATTTAAAGAAATGTTTACTTTAATGATATATTTTTCTTGTTTTAGGTAAGCGTTTTTTCAAGAGTGCACATAAATATTATTGTTTCGAACCCTGATTAATATACATGCACCTCGCTGTTACACTCCCACTCACGTTTCTGATTTCGCTCTTTTGGTTTTACTATTCGGCATTGCAGTTCAGTGCTGCTATTGCGGTTACCTACTGTTTTCTTTTATAGAACTTGGCAATATATATACATACATACATACATATTAGAGAGGGTCAATTTGTATGGATGGATTTTTTTCCATTAGGAGTATAGCAAAAACGTAATCTACAGATGATACTAAGAAAAATTGCTGAAGGCACCATAGCTCTAAGTCCGATTTCGAGGTCCCCACTTTTGCAAAATAGATATTTTGCATTTGAATGTAGGGTTTGGCCAAAAAATCTTCATAGCTTCTGATAGAATTATAGGAAAAATATCATATTGGGCTTATTTTAAAGGTATTTTACATAAATTTCAGAATCTGTATTAATATATACAGTGTTCTTGAATTTTAGTAGAGATATCAGGCTTAAATTATGAGAAATTGCTAAAATGAACTTTTAACTGACTTATTTTGTTTTGTTGATTTTCCCACAGGGTGAACTTTAACTACTATATATGATCATTTTTAACAAAGTTCTTATGGAAAAATTTTTTTTCTTTACAGGTAAAATAAGTTCAGAACATTTCCAACAACTTTCATTCAGACAGTTTTTCTTTTTTCGAATTCGTTTTAGTAGAAAACAATTTTTGCTTATTACTTGAAAACAAAGGTTTTTTGAAATTTTTTTTACTAAAAGGAATTCGAAAAAAAAACTGTCTGAATGAAAGTTGTTGGAAATATTCTCAACTTATTTTAGCTCTACAGAAAAAAAAATTTCATAAGAAATTTGGTAAAACTGATAATAGCTGTGTTTTTTTTACATCTATAGACATTTACGCTTAAACTTTATATGGACTGCTAAGCGTCACACTTTAAATACACCTCTAAAATTGCTGCGCATAAAATGTGTACTACTAAATTTCAAATTATACTCAGATGTAACTGAAATATGTGTCTTTATTTCACCTCAGCAATAATTCTATGTATCACCTCTAAAAATAGTGTGTATCCACTATTCATCGCAACTGATTCAGCTATATGTTATACATTATGGCCACCAGAGGATTGTGTCTCCGATTTAAGGTACACCCTGTTCTGTAGCTAGTTATTTAACCACTGCCGCTAGATGGGTCTCCTAAGCATTATCTAAGCGAGGATAAGCGTTTTTTTACGCGCAAACGTAAACGTATACGCTTGTAAAAGAAACACGGCTAATATAGTAGTTAAAAGTTCATTTTAGGCTAATTTCTCATAATTTAAGCCTGATATCTCTACTAAAATTCAATAACGTACGTAAAATACCTTTAAAGTAAGCCCAATATGATATTTTTCCTATAATTCTATCAGAAGCTGTGAAAATTTTTTGGCCAAATCCTACATTCAAATGCAAAATATCTATTTTGCAAAAGTGGGTACCTTTTTCTTAGAATCATCTGTAGATTACGTTTTTGCTATACTCCTGATGGGCAAAAATTTTGACCCTCTCTAATACATATGTATCTATTTTTTGTACATTACACCCTCGCAATGTTTTGGCACCGCCATCAATGGTTGAGCTTCCCAATTTCAGTGAATCCTCTCTCGGCTCTTCAATCTTTTGCTTGCTTTCCATTTATTTTGCAATTTATTTCGTTTATCTTAAGTGGTTTTTGTGATAATTTTATATGTTGTTAGCAATGTTGGCGGTTTGTGTTTTCTTCTTTTATTTTCTAGTTCTTTATTCATTAAACTCCCCCGTCCTCTCTCTCACTTTCTTTCAGTTATTCACCCAAGCCGCCATTGCTCGCGTTGCACAGCATCATCATCGTTTTATTTTTTAGTACCGTTTTTAAGCTGTGCTTTTACTTGGTTTCTTCATTACCAGCTTTTATGTATTTTCTCATTTTATTTGTGACGTTCTTAAAACCCAAGCGATTCATTATCGTGGAAAGGCTTTTGGTATTGCATTTTCCATTTGACGCTTAACCAGCGGAAAATACTCGGAAACGATAGCGTTTTCGAAGAATAAAATGGTGCGTAGTGAAATGGTGATGTGGTGAACGTTAAGTACCAGCATTAAGTGGCGCATTAAATTTAAATATTTTACTTTGGCGTAGGTACTTAAGTATGGTAAATGTTTTAATCGTAGTTTAAAATTATCAAATTGTCTAAATAATATTAGAACGTAGCACAAGTCTCATTTTTGAGTAAAAATAATGCCCTTGGAGCACCTCCAACATGCAGCAAGATTTCTGCAGATATCCAAGTATACGCCGACTGAGAATAGTACATCTGCTGCTTCCGGTCAAAGATGCAAATGTGCCAGCGCAAGGGGTGTTCTTTATTCACTGCTATACGACAGGAGTTCACTAACTCTTTAAAATTATATCTTTAGTAAGATTATTCTCGTAATTGCTAGTTTTGTTTAACGAAGTCTAAAATCAGAAGCATAACGGCACAGCAGGCCTCTTCACTATCCCTTACGCACAGGATACGCGCTTTCCTCATACGACCTGTACGTTAGATTTGAGATCATCTGCAAAAGGTGACTGTGCGAAATACACGTATATTTTACATGTAATGGAAGTTTAAATGTGTCGGCCATATGTCTATGCAGCAGACTTGATTTCGCATTACACCGGGCAGGTGGTTCTTGATAATGCGTAAGTTGGACTGTTTTTCCATAGAAACACCTGATGCATTTCTAGGAATTGTGGATGGTGTTTGAAAGAAGATTAGATAGCTCTTGAAGTGGTCAAGATAAAAGTTCTTTGGAATATTTGTGGCCCCTACATTGATATCAAATGTGTGTATCGAAATAAGTTTAACGATGAACTGAACATGCTTCGGCCCAACAAGTATTTTTACTGACAAGTAATTTGGAAACATAGGAGGAGTGAGACCTCCACCAAATTGGGAGATTAGGTGCTTTGAGGCGTCCAAAATAACTTAGGCGTATAAGTACCACTTGATGAGGGTGATGGGTGGTTTTTCGATTCTTGTTGCACTTATTTCAAGAAGAAAACCAAATTATACTGGCCGACCTCACCACTCATGATGATATCTAACAATCTCAGTTATCATATTGTATGAATTGATGGTTCGGTACTCAGTACGCCGGACAAGTATGCCTTCTACAGCTGCAACATAATGCCAAGGAATTCGTAAATCTGCTTTCTTAGAACAAAAGCCATCCAGATATAGCGGTAAAAGCATATCCCTACAACACTTCATACCGCATCGGAGAAAATAATTGGATACTGGTGTTAACGAAATACCTGATACGAGGGGCAGTTTGATCGCATCATTGCACTCTTCAAGAGGACAGCACTCTGAATATGGGCTACCAGGTCACGTTTTCCGTTCTGACAGACATTTGACTGGTGCTTTAAGCCCTTCGTTTTTCGGCGAATTTTGCTGTAATTTTAGATCGGGTGACAACGGTTACGGATCTTGTATTGCTTAAACTTTGAGCTGGATAAAGCAATATTTCGGGCAAGTTGATTGCCCTCAATCCATCAATTAATATATTGAATTCTTGTATTTATTTATTTTTATGAACGGTATACCCATTTTTTCATAGCCCGATTTATCGGAAAATATCAGGAGACCTACGGATCGCGAATTTTTGTGTATGTCCTGTATGTGTATCTTTTATTTGTATACAGAATCAACCGATTTTGTGACTCCTGAGCTGTATTGAGTAAGTGTGAGTTTTGAAATGTACATTTTTCTTTCATACAAATTATATGATGAAAAAGTGTTACTAAATATACGCCCTGCACAAGTCAAATCTTTTTTTAAAAGGAAAGATGGATAATCAATTGCATCACTATAACTTCAGCGCCCTCGAAGTCAATGCAAATCTTTTTTAAAAGATACGAGCGGCCGTTGAAGGCATTCCAACGCCCGTTTTTTATACGCAGCGTGCTTTACACACAGAGTATATTAACTTTGATTGGATAAACGGTTGGTTGTACAGGTAAAAAGGAATCGAGATAGATATAGACTTCCATATATCAAAAAATCACCCGTTAACACGATAACTTGAGTAAATATTGAGATATCTTCACTAAATTAGGCACACGAGCTTACACGAGCGAAATCGGATGATAACCACGCCCACTTTTTATATATATAACATTTTTGAAAACACACAAAAAACCGAATTATTTAGTAAATAATACGCCTAGAACGTTGAAATTCGACGTGTGAACTGATATTGAGACTTTCGATAAAAATTTGAAAAAAAATTTTAAAATGGGCGTGGCACCGCCCACCTGTTATAAAATCAATTTTACAAATATTATTAATCAAAAATCAAAAACCGTTAAACCTATCATAACAAAATTCCTTTACTATAAGAAATGCTTTTAAGAAAAATTTACGAAATCGGTTAAGGCCACGCCCACTTTTATATAAGAGATTTTTAAAAGGGTCGTGGACGAATAAAATAAGCGATATCTATGAAAAAAGAGCTTTATATCAATAGTATTTCGTTTCCAATTACATTTATAACAATAAATAGGAAAAACGGGCACCGCCCCTTTTATGACTAAGCAATTTTTTCGGTTTCGGGAGCCATAACTCGAAGAAAACTTAGTTCAGAATAGAAACATTTTATATTGCGCAGCCTTGTAACACTATTAAGCACACAAAACAAACAACAACAGCATTTTAATTGTACAGCTGGGTATGTAATGTTCAGTTTCACCCCGAACTTAGACTTCCTTACTTGTTAATTTTAATTCCAGTTTTTCCAGTGAAAGTTTAAAGTAAAGGTAAAAGTGAGGTTAGTTTAATCTTGCCACTTTGGCTATTTAGCATTAATTTTATTTCTCATCTTCATAAAGGCGCCCGAAGGCCCGGAATTATCTTAAACAGCAGGCAGCTTCATAAGTAGCAAAAAAAGATCGTTTTAGCGGCATTACGATAGTTATACGTGCTAGTTACATCCTGCCACGTGAAGCTTTTCCTACTCATACTGGTTGCTATACCGAAGATTTCTGGCGGCAACACCCTTGAACTGCGTTCGGCCTACTTTAACCGCCTCTCGGACACATTCCAAGCGCTCACTTTCCGGGTTTGTTGCGTCGAGCACTGCTCCTAGGCGCTTGACAGTTTTTTAATAGTTTTATGTCTACTCTCGCTTATGCCTCTATTCTCCCTCTCTACTTCTTCAACACAAGGTACCGGAAAAATTGCGATGAAATATAGCCGGATATACCTTCTAGCTACAAATCATCCAATAGCCACAGTTCTTGGGCACCAAAATCCCGCCGCCCTCCTTATAGGCAGAACGGCGTAGATGGGATGCCCGTAAGCTCTCAGACACATAGTCGGGAGCTATTGAGTTCGGCTAAGCCATCGCACCTTCGACAATGTGCCTAGTGAACGCCTTGAGTGAGGTAGTAATAACAACAAATGAAAAAAATCATGTTTCTACAAATTGAAGGGAACATTATGGTGAAACTATACATATTATATATAATGTCTACAAATAGACTGCCTATAAGAGATGGTGTTTTTTTTTAGAATGGCCAGTGGGGATCAGGAAAATAACAGTTCAAATAACTTTATGCACTTAATCGACTTTATTTTATTTGACGTTTTTCCAAATTTGCTACAAATTTAACTTTTCTTAGGATACGTTTATTTTCTTCGAGTTATAGCTCCCGAAACATATAAAATTTCCTAGTCGTAAAAGTGCCGATGCCACGCCCATCCTCAAAATTTTTTAGTTTTTTCCTCTTTCTTGGTATCATTCCACATGGGATAAGATATATCATTGATGTAGCTAATTTTATACGTCCACGACCCTTTTTAAAGTGTTTATATAAAAATTTTCTTCGAACCATCCTTTTAGTAAAGGTAACTTCTTAGCTGAGTTTTTTTATGATAGGTTAAACGGTTTTTGATTATTAATAATATTTTTAAAATGGATTTTTTCACAAGTGGGCGGTGCGACGCCATTTTGTAATTATACTCCGTTGAGCAGAGCTCACAGAGTATATTAACTTTGATTGGATAACGGTTGGTTGTACAGGTATAAAGGAATCGAGATAGATATAGACTTCCATATATCAAAATCATCAGTATCGAAAAAAATTCGATTGAGCCATGTCCGTCCGTCCGTCCGTCCGTCCGTCTGTCCGTTAACACGATAACTTGAGTAAATTTTGAGGTATCTTGATGAAATTTGGTATGTAGGTTCCTGGGCACTCATCTCAGATCGCTATTTAAAATGAACGATATCGGACAATAACCACGACACTTTTTCGATATCGAAAATTTCGAAAAATCGAAAAAGTGCGATAATTCATTACCAAATACGGATTAAGCGATGAAACTTGGTAGGTGAGTTGAACTTATGACGCAGAATAGAAAACTAGTAAAATTTTGGACAATGGGCGTGGCACCGCCCACTTTTAAAAGAAGGTAATTTAGAAGTTTTGCAAGCTGTAATTTGGCAGTCGTTGAAGATATCATGATGAAATTTGGCAGGAACGTTACTCTTATTACTATATGTCTGCTTAATAAAAATTAGCAAAATCGGAGAACGACCACGCCCACTTTTAAAAAAAAATTTTTTTAAATCAAATTTTAAAAGAAAAGTTAATATCTTTACAGTATATAAGTAAATTATGTCAACATTCAACTCCAGTAATGATATGGTGCAACAAAATGCAAAAATAAAAGAAAATTTCAAAATGGGCGTGGCTCCGCCCTTTTTCGTTTAATTGTCTAGGATACTTTTAATGCCATAAGTCGAACAAAAATTTACCAATCCTTGTGAAATTTGGTAGAGGCTTAGATTCTAGGACGATAACTGTTTTCTGTGAAAAAGGGCGAAATCGGTTGAAGCCACGCCCAGTTTTTATACACAGTCGACCGTCTGTCCTTCCGCTCGGCCGTTAACACGATAACTTGAGCAAAAATCGATATATCTTTACTAAACTCAGTTCACGTACTTATCTGAACTCACTTTGTATTGGTGTAAAAATGGCCGAAATCCGACTATGACCACGCCCCCTTTTTCGATATCGAAAATTACGAAAAATGAAAAAAAATGCCATAATTATATACCAAATACGAAAAAAGGGATGAAACATGGTAATTGTATTGGTCTGTTGACGCAAAATATAACTTTAGAAAAAAACTTGGTAAAATGGGTGTGACACCTACCATATTAAGTAGAAGAAAATGAAAAAGTTTGCAGGGCGAAATCAAAAGCCCTTGGAATTTGGAAGGAATACTGTTCGTGGTATTACATATATAAATAAATTAGCGGTACCCGACAGATGATGTTCTGGATCACCCTGGTCCACATTTTGTCGATATCTCGAAAACGCCTTCACATATAAACTAAGGGCCACTCCCTTTTAAAACCCTCATTAATACCTTTATTTGATACCCATATCGTACAAACACATCTAGAGTCACCCCTGGTCCACGTTTATGGCGATATCTCGAAAAGGCGTCCACCTATAGAACTAAGGCCCACGCCCTTTTAAAATACTCATTAACACCTTTCATTTGATACCCATATCGTACAAACAAATTCTAGAGTCACCCCTGTCCACCTTTATGGCGATATCTCGAAAAGGCGTCCACCTATAGAACTAAGGCCCACGCCCTTTTAAAATACTCATTAACACCTTTCATTTGATACCCATATCGTACAAACAAATTCTAGAGTCACCCTGGTCCACTTTATGGCGATATCTCGAAAAGGCGTCCACCTATAGAACTAAGGCCCACGCCTTTTAAAATACTCATTAACACCTTTCATTTGATACCCATATGTACAAACAAATTCTAGAGTCACCCCTGGTCCACCTTATGGCGATATCTCGAAAAGGCGTCCACCTATAGAACTAAGGCCCACGCCCTTTTAAAATACTCATTAGCACCTTTCATTTGATACCCATATCGTACAAACAAATTCTAGAGTCACCCCTGGTCACCTTTATGGCGATATCTCGAAAAGGCGTCCACCTATAGAACTAAGGCCCACGCCCTTTTAAAATACTCATTAACACCTTTCATTTGATACCCATATCGTACAAACAAATTCTAGAGTCACCCTGGTCCACCTTTATGGCGATATCTCGAAAAGGCGTCCACCTATAGAACTAAGGCCCACGCCCTTTTAAAATACTCATTACACCTTTCATTTGATACCCATATCGTACAAACAAATTCTAGAGTCACCCCTGGTCCACCTTTATGGCGATATCTCGAAAAGGCGTCCACCTATAGACTAAGGCCCCACTCCCTTTTAAAATACTCATTAACACCTTTCATTTGATACCCATATCGTACAAACACATTCTAGAGTCACCCCTGGTCCACCTTTATGGCGATATCTCGAAAGGCGTCCACCTATAGAACTAAGGCCCACGCCCTTTTAAAATACTCATTAACACCTTTCATTTGATACCCCATATCGTACAAACAAATTCTAGAGTCACCCCTGGTCCACCTTTATGGCGATATCTCGAAAAGGCGTCCACCTATCAGAACTAAGGCCCACGCCCTTTTAAAATACTCATTACACCCTTTCATTTGATACCCATATCGTACAAACAATCTAGAGTCACCCTGGTCCACCTTTATGCGATATCTCGAAAGGCGTCCACCATAGAACTAAGCCCACCCTTTTAAAATACTCATTACACCTTTCATTTGATACCCATACGTACAAACAAATTCTAAGTCACCCCTGGTCCACCTTTATGGCGATATCTCGAAAAGGCGTCCACCTATAAACTAAGGCCCACTCCCTTTTAAAATACTCATTAACACCTTTCATTTGATACCCATATCGTACAAACACATTCTAGAGTCACCCCTGGTCACCTTTATGGCGATATCTCGAAAAGGCGTCCACCTATAGAACTAAGGCCCCACGCCCTTTTAAAATACTCATTAACACCTTTCATTTGATACCCATATCGTACAAACAAATTCTAGAGTCACCCCTGGTCCACCTTTATGGCGATATCTCGAAAAGCGTCCACACTATAGAACTAAGGCCCACGCCCTTTAAAATACTCATTAACACCTTTCATTTGATACCCATATCGTACAAACAATTCTAGAGTCACCCCTGGTCCACCTTTATGGCGATATCTCGAAAAGGCGTCCACCTATAGAACTAAGGCCCACCCCTTTTAAAATACTCATTAACACCTTTCATTTGATACCCATATCGTACAAACAAATTCTAGAGTCACCCCTGGTCCACCTTTATGGCGATATCTCGAAAGGCGTCCACCTATAGAACTAAGGCCCACGCCCTTTTAAAATACTCATTAACACCTTTCATTTGATACCCATATCGTACAAACAAATTCTAGAGTCACCCCTGGTCCACCTTTATGGCGATATCTCGAAAAGGCGTCCACCTATAGAACTAAGGCCCACGCCCTTTTAAAATACTCATTAGACACCTTTCATTTGATACCCATATCGTACAAACAAATTCTAGAGTCACCCCTGGTCCACCTTTATGGCGATATCTCGAAAAGGCGTCCACCTATAGAACTAAGGCCCACGCCCTTTTAAAATACTCATTAACACCTTTCATTTGATACCCATATCGTACAAAACAAAATTCTAGAGTACACCCTGTCCACCTTTATGGCGATATCCGAAAAGGCGTCCACCTATAGAACTAAGGCCCACTCCCTTTTAAAATACTCATTAGACACCTTTCATTTGATACCCATATCGTACAAACAAATTTCTAGAGTCACCCCTGGTCCACCTTTATGGCGATATCTCGAAAAGGCGTCCACCTATAGAACTAAGGCCCACGCCCTTTTAAAATACTCATTAACACCTTCATTTGATACCATATCGTACAAACACATTCTAGAGTCACCCCTGGTCCACCTTTATGGCGATATCTCGAAAAGGCGTCCACCTATAGAACTAAGGCCCACGCCCTTTTAAAATACTCATTAGCACCTTTCATTTGATACCCATATCGTACAAACAATTCTAGAGTCACCCCTGGTCCACCTTTTATGGCGATATCTCGAAAAGGCGTCCACCTATAGAACTAAGGCCCACGCCCTTTTAAAATACTCAGTTAACACCTTTCATTTGATACCCATATCGTACAAAAATTCTAGAGTCAACCCTGGTCCACCTTTATGGCGATATCCGAAAAGGCGTCCACCTATAGAACTAAGGCCCACGCCCTTTTAAAATACTCATTAACACCTTTCATTTGATACCCATATCGTACAAACAAATTCTAGAGTCACCCCTGGTCCACCTTTATGGCGATATCTCGAAAAGGCGTCCACCTATAGAACTAAGGCCCACGCCCTTTAAAATACTCATTAACACCTTTCATTTGATACCCATATCGTACAAACAAATTCTAGAGTCACCCCTGGTCCACCTTTATGGCGATATCTCGAAAAGGCGTCCACCTATAGAACTAAGGCCCACACCCTTTTAAAATACTCATTAACACCTTTCATTTGATACCCATATCGTACAAAACAAATTCTAGAGTCACCCTGCCCACCTTTATGGCGATATCCGAAAGGCGTCCCACCTATAGAACTAAGGCCCACGCCCTTTTAAACATACTCATATAGCACCTTTCATTTGATACCCATATCGTACAAACAAATTCTAGAGTCACCCCTGGTCCACCTTTATGGCGATATCTCGAAAAGGCGTCCACCTATAGAACTAAGGCCCACGCCCTTTTAAAATACTCATTAACACCTTTCATTTGATACCCATATCGTACAAACAAATTCTAGAGACAACCCTGGTCCACCTTTATGGCGATATCCCTAAAGGCGTCCACCTATAGAACTAAGGCCCACGCCCTTTTAAAATACTCATTAACACCTTTCATTTGATACCCATATCGTACAAACAAATTCTAGAGTCACCCCTGGTCCACCTTTATGGCGATATCTCGAAAAGGCGTCCACCTATAGAACTAAGGCCCACTCCCTTTTAAATACTCATTAACACCTTTCATTTGATACCCATATCGTACAAACAAATTCTAGAGTCACCCCTGGTCCACCTTTATGGCGATATCTCGAAAAGGCGTCCACCTATAGAACTAAGGCCCACTGCCCTTTTAAAATAATCATTAACACCTTTCGTTTGATACCCATATTGCACAAACGACATTCTAGAGTCACCCCTGTCCACCTTTATGGCGATATCTCGAAAGGGGTCCACCTATAGAACTAAGCCCCACGCCCTTTTAAAATAATCATTAACACCTTTCATTTGATACCCATATCGTAAAACAATTCTAAGTCACCCCTGGTCCACCCTTTTATGGCGATATCTCGAAAAGGCGGTCACCTATAAAACGAAGGCCCACGCCTTTTAAAATACTCATTAGCACCTTCATTTGATACCCATATCGTACAAACCATTCTAGAGTCACCCCTGGTCCATCTTTACGGCGATATCTCGAAAAGGCGTCCATCTATAGAACACATGTCATACAAACACATTCCAGGGTTTCCCTCGGTTCATTTTCCTACATGGTTATTTTCCCTTATGTTGTCACCATAGCTCTCAACTGAGTATGTAATGTTCGTTACACCCGAACTTAACCTTCCTTACTTGTGTCTCCTGATTTAGCTCTTTTTACTCAATATGTTTACCCATCACTCCTCCTCTTTAATGATTGAAATATAACACTAAACCCAAATATTTCACAAAAAATAGTATTTAATGTCAAACTATTTCTAAAGGGTCTGATCTGGACCCTTTGGCTGGCTGGTGCGCAGACAATAATTATTTTTAAATTCAAACAAATGCTGTGTTTGTCTTATTCCATAAAGACAACTGCCACATACTTTCATCTACAAACTAAATGCTAAATCTCTTAATCGTTGTCAAGAGAGTAAGGACTTGAGTGTAATTTTAAACTCCAAACTCTCTTTTCTAGTACCATTGACTTCGCGTGTTTCAAAATTTGTTGCAATGGTTGGTTTCACTAGACGTAACACCAGTGATTTTAAGGACCCATGACGTTGAAGGCACTTTATATATCCTTTGTCAGAAGTGGTCTTGAATATTGCTTAATAATATGGAATCTGTGCTATGAATCTAACTCCTATAAAATGAGAAAGTTCAAAAATTTTTTACAAAAATTGCTTACGTATGCTTCACTGGCCAGACGACCTCCCATCATATACCAGCAGGCACAAATTGCTTGGTATTCAGGCTTTGCATGACAGAAGAACTTTTAATCTCACTCATGCTTGCCAATAATGTAATAAACTTTAGCCACGAAATGCTCTGATTATCTAATTTGATCATTCCCCATCATATTACCACTGCGTGATCTTCGGCATAATAGATTATTTATCGAAATAACTGATAAAACGAATTATGCTATGAATGAACCTATAACTAGGACTATACATCTAGCAAATCGATTCAGTAGTGTATTAATTTTAATAACAGCTATATAAGTTTAAGCTTGAATTGTTTTCTGTTTTTAACTAGTCTGTAAGAAAGCGTGTAGTGTCGACATGTAAGAATTGAAGTAGATTATGGTCAGCGCAAAGCATTATCAAATACCAAAGGCAAGTCTCAATTGGGTGAATCCGATTGCAAAGGGGTTGTGTTCGCAACCCTCTCAAGGGGTTTTCCAGCGCAATATATAGTTTCTCAACCCAATGTCAACCCTCACCTACCACCGTGGCGAATCCTGTTTCATTGACAGTCGAGGCTCTGGCGACTCCAATTTCCTCATGAAACCAGGGGGTGGGGAGTCGGGATGGCCTAGAAGAGTTTAATGTGTTATATAAATCGTTCCCGAGATGGTCGGGCTAGTACATTAATAGTGTGTGTTACCGGAACGTTCCGGAGCTATGTATATCCGGCAAATGACCACATCGGTAACACTCCCAAGTAGTGTCTTTCATCGTTAATACAACAACAACAAAGCATGGCGCGCACAAAGAAATGCACTAGTAATTCAGATTTATATTATTGACTAGGTTGACTTAGCACATTTACACAGCATTACCCACAGCACGTAAAAATGACAAAAATAAAAATATTTTTTTGTGATCGATGTATTTTGAATTCATTTTTAAAATGCATTAACTACAATATTTCAAAAAAAGTTACTTAGCACATTTCCACATAAGCTACGTTATTTTACAGTGTCAGTCGCTTATAACATAAATACATTTCTTAAATTATAAGTAGTTAATATAGTATTAGCAGGATAGAGAAGGGCAAAAGACACAGAGAATGTAACAATGGGACGAGGGAGTATAAGGAGAGTAGAATACAATATTTAATAATAATAACAACAATATGAGAAACTATTACACAAGTCGTGGCAGGTTCGAGAAAAGTATATATAACTAGGAGAGCTGTAGTGAATTACGAGTATTACTAGTCACCTTATTATACTCAGCTGAGCGAGCTTACAGAGTATATTAACCTTGTTCACATAACGGTAATCCGTAACGGCATAAACTAATCGAGAAAGATATAGACTCTATATATATCAAATGATCTGAGCGATGCATTTAGCCATGTCGTCCGTCCGTCCGTAAACACGATAAGCGATGAGTAGAATCTTTGCAGGTATCTAGATGAAATTTGGGTATGTATGATTCGCCTGGGCGATATTTAAACAAGAACGAAATCGGACCACAACCACATCCCATGTTTTCAAGATATCGATGCTGGAAAAGGTGCGATAATCATCTATACCAAAGGGACGGCCAAAGCGATGATGAAGCTTGGTAGGTGCTTTTGTGAACGATAGCAAAAATAGCAAATGATGAAATTGGCTGACCGACTGGCGTACGGCACCACGCCCACATTCCTTTAAACAGAAGGTACCATGTAAAGAGTTTTGCAAGCTGTTACAGTTTCAGCAGTCGTTGACGAGGTCTCCATCGAGCTGCAATCGACAGGAACGCTTACTCCCTATCTACTATTAGATGTTCGCTAAATAAAATTTGCAAAATCGGCTGGCGAAACACGTCCCACTTGATCTAGTCCAAACTTTAACAAAAAATTAATATCTTTACAGTATATAAGTAAATTATGTCACATTCAACTCAGTAATGATATGGTGCACACAAATACGAAAATAAAGAAATTTCAAAATGGGGCATATTGGCTCCGCGCCTTGCCCTTTTCATTTAAGTCGTCTAGAATACTTTTAAGGCCATAAGTCGAACAAAACCAG
>JARSSU010030644.1:0-41307 GCA_029619165.1 Eurosta solidaginis | reverse complement strand
CATGTAGTCATCAGCTAAGAGCAGGAGTTTTTACTCACACATATACACGCGTATAGCGAAATAACCAAGTATGGGATACAACTGTTCCATCCTCGTGAAAAGTCTAGACCTTAGGAGAAATATGCGAACGAGGCAACAGAGAGTATAAAAGCAGCTCAAGCTGAGGAATAACTAATCAGTTTGATTTAAACACGCTTTTGTGAAGTATGTGCTAGTGAAGTATAATTGTACTGCTCCCAAATTAGTCTAAATAAAGACAATTTTGCAATACTGAATTTTGGAGTTATTTTTTCGACAGTTCAGCGGTTCGAACGTTAGCTGAAGGTGTATACCTATCAGGAATTTCCCAGAATTCGTTTCATATATATATTGCGATCTCTGTGCATAATTGTTTTGCATATCGATGTCGATATTTCGGTCATCGAGTAATAACGATTCGATACCATCTGGTATCAGATACTTGATATGAGTACGGTATCAATATACAATGCTCAGCTAAATCAAGTTTCAGAAAACAACCTAACATTACGTCACGTTCGTTTTCCCTTTTAACTGTTTTTGTTTTTACTTCTAATTTCACTTTAATACACACAAAATACACTTCATTAGTAATTCATCTAAGCCAACTTTATAAATCTAAACTTCATACCCACGCATTACTCTTCTTCCGTTTTCCCATTTTCAAGATTAAAAACAATAACCGTAACATTTTATGTCTAAAAAAATTAGCGTATGTCATCCCATTCCCGTTTTTTATTTGAATTTTATCCATTGTTAAAGTGTACGTACTCTTCTGACTGCTACCCACGCCCGCCCCCTTCCACATTACCTTTTCCCCTACCATAAGCACTTAATGCTGATTTTATACCTCTATATATACACGCCTTTCCGAAACCCAAAAAAAGTTCATCATCGTGTTGCTCGCGTGTCCGTGCAACTGATTTGTGAGAGCTAACATGAACGGTGTGTAATGCGCGTTACGCGCATGGGTTAGGTCAGGCCACACGGATTACTTGCTAGCTCGCTGTGCCACCGTGAAATGAACGAACGAAACTTTTGTTGCCAGAAGCAGTAGTGGCATTACCACTTATAATTCCGCAAACTTCATTCCAGCAGCATTTCTATTACGACAGCAAGTGGGGTTCGACTCTTCGGCTCCCATTTGAGTACTCAAAACCGCCAAACGCCATCAAGTGGCTTTTGCGTTGTCGTATCGTCCAGTAGAGTAAATATAGCGTATTTCTTTCTTTGTGCGTATGTAAGTATGTATGTTTCCTAGATTATAATAGAAAGTGTCAAAAAAGAAAAGCGCAAACTTTTCACAAATGCATAAAGCACTTACCAAGCGAAGAAAAATATATAGAAGATTGAATGACCGTCCAAGCTCCTTCCCCTAAAATGTAATGTGCGTTCCTGGTTTTGCTTACAAATTGTGCTTGCTTATCGTACTCTGGAGAGCTGGATAAACATGTGCACGTAAGCTTCTGAAGCGTGAATTTGTCCAAAATCCTCATTCCATTACAGCGAATCTTTGGCCACATTTGTTTTGTGGTATCATTGTTTGTGGACGCGGGTGTATTTTACTCAGAATTTTTATTGATTTTATACCACTCATGAATATGAAATAGTAAATAACGTCTGATACGATGTATGTGTTTTTTCTGCTAGGCTAAATGTCTAAAATCTGACAGAGTTCATATTTTAGCCCCCTAGTTTTGGAGATGTCCACCTGAAATGTATTAAAAAAATTAATAAATGTAAGGCGTGATAACCTCGGAAGAGATTTTAGGCTGAGTTTTTCTTACAATTTGTGTCGTGCACCTTTTAATTTTTTTCCTGCAAATTGGCGGAACGAGATCTACTTGTTTTATGCCGACTTCGAACGGCATCTGCAAGGCAAATGAGTTTTCACTGAAAGCTTTCCATGGCAAAAATACACTCGGCGTGCTTGCCAAATACTGCCGAGGGGTGAATCCGCTTAGAAACATTTTCTTCTAATTGAAAAAAGAAACTTGTTTCTAAAATTTTGATGTTGCTTTGCCCGAGGCGGGAACCCAGGATTTTCGGTGCGGTAGGGGGAGCACGCTACCATCCTACCACTGTGCAAATGTATTGTGTTACTTAATTATTTGGCGGTTATGCTTTAATACAGATATGACCGTCCGATGTGAATACCTTCAGGAACGGAGAATTCTCACCCATTTAGACAATATGGCCTAGCCAATGCAGCTGTAACATAGTTAATTTTTTCGGGTCAATAAATATTTCGCAGAACTTTTCCCTCTAATAGTCTCTGAGCCTTATCAACTGATGGTGGGAGTGTCCATGCTTCTGTGTCACCTGACAGGAGTTAAGAATATTTATTTGTAGGGCAATATTTTGCTTGGACGAGAGGGAACTTCACTTTTTATTTGCCTACTCAGTTTAAAGCAACATTTGTTAACAAGTGTAATTTCTCCGCTAAAATTCTGCCCACATATGGTGTTTGTGTTAATGCTGATTCCCAGTTATTATTTAATTAAGTTCTTTACTATTTCGAAACTTTGGCTACCAACACGGGGTTATCACACTGCACTTACCCAACCAACTTACCAATCTCAGCCAACATGAACTTCTCACTGGTTCTTCCACACTGTGTGAACTACTGGACGTTTCCCTAGAAAATCTCGATGAGACGTGTCGGGTTAGCGGGGTTAAATAACACTGAAACAATAATTCCGAAACATTTTTATACTTCCTCAGAATCCGTAAGATTCTTTACCATTCTTGAAGGGTGTGTGTGCGTTTTTTGGTGGTTAATTTATTCTGCTCTTATCTCATCTTGCTTAGTGAGTTTTGTTTTTTTTTGTTTTACTTTGATTTGACACGTACACAATTGCATTTGTCGCCTCGTTTTCCACCCAAGCGCAAGTAAGCATATTTTAAATACTCAACAGAATTCCTCAAACCACCAACGCCACCCTCACTAACGCCATCATTGTCACCAGCAGCGAGCTTTAAGTATGTGTATCACAACAACTCAAAAG
Organism: Eurosta solidaginis; assembly: GCA_029619165.1. Classification (NCBI taxonomy): domain Eukaryota; kingdom Metazoa; phylum Arthropoda; class Insecta; order Diptera; family Tephritidae; genus Eurosta; species Eurosta solidaginis. Next base: position 38,281 of record JARSSU010030644.1, on the reverse strand, counting down.
TATTTCCGCTTAAAATTCTCACACTCCTCTGTTGCTCTTTATGTACACCGTTATACCAATGTATAACCTTCGTATTATATTTTTTTCGCACATATTACGCTTTGCCAGGCAATTTGCCACCAAATCTCTCCTGTGCTTGACAACCGCGATAATACGCTGGCGGCGCCGTACGCTGTTGGCGATGACAAAGACGATGACGAGGATGTCGAGAACGCTAATGCGCGTCTGCTATAATACTGCCATTTGTCCGGAAGATTTGTCAAATTCCTATTGTACTGCAAACCAGCGCCCAGCTCAACCCAGCCCAACCGGAAGGTGGCAGTCGTTTCCATTCTTATATATTCTTCATGCGTGGTAACTCATGATGTCGTTGAACATAGCTCGTTATTGACTTATTGTTATGAGCTCAGTGTGTGATTTAAAGTTTGTTTTTACATATGTACATATGTATAAACGACTTCGACTTAGTCATTGTTTGTCACTCTTTTTCTTCACTTCTTTCTTCTTTTTTTATTACATCTTTCCATCTCACGTCAAGATCTCCCTCCTGCTTACTCGGTCGCTGACATGTATAAGTCGTCTGTCAATGATTCAGCATTGATATCTCGCGCCCACACGCGCTCAATATATAACAGATCTACCTTCCCAACTCCCAACTAGTCAATCACATATCTGTTTGCACATGTAAGATACAAAGGAAGTGACACTCGTCGCTCAGTCAGGCAATAAATTGACATAACCAACTGACCAACAGACGACAAACGCGTAATCGCAGAAACGTGTGACTATTCATGTGATGTGGGAAATTTTTTGTATCCTCTTTTGTTCAGCATCTCTTTTCATTTTGCCAAACACTGCGATCTGCTGTTGCTGATGTCTTTTTTATTGAGTTCTTAGCCAGCGCTGGGGGCGAGCGAACGAGCGAGCGAATGAACCACTTGTCCACTTGTCGCCTTTCTTGACCGCAACTACGGACTAATCTGAAATGTAACGCGACTTGTCCTATTGAGCAGACGCCCAGTTAACTACCCCCGCTGTATGACATGTTGAAGATTTGCTTATGCAGTTTGCTGCGGATTGTCTGGTGCATGATATTAAGGTTGACAAATGTTATTAAAGGGTTTTTAGTGCACATTTTAGTTGGGGGCAAGTAAATAATTAATATGTAATTTCAAGAAAGTGGAAGTGAGAGAGAGTTTGTCTTGGGCTAGTCCCATATGTTAATGTAATAAACTCAATTTCCAATGTAAATTATGGGGAAAATAATGGTCCCACATCGTCAGCAGTACACCCGGGAGTATTGTTTTCCTCATACGCTTTAAAAAAGTTCGTATGGTCTTTCTTTCATGTTTGCTTAATGACTTTCATGATATCTTGAAGGTTGAAGGTTGATCAACACTGCCTCTGTTGGATGTTCTAACGAATCACAAATAACTAGACGACCTGTTATAGTTCCCAAAACAGTTTGGTGGTGTATGTAGGGGAAGGATATATTCGGTCGAAGATTGTCTCCATGGCACCACACTTCAAACTTTCAGGTACTACTTCTGTACTAGAGCAACAACCATAAGCAACCTTGTGTTACCTCACTGTTTTTATAAAATTGTTATATTTTTGAATTTGATGTGCACCCTTCAATGACAATTCAAATGACAGGGTATGACGCTACGAGATGTACGCGTACAGCCCCCCAGCGGGTTAGGGGGCTTAGAATATTCCCACGGCAGGTATGCCTGTCGTAAGAGACGACTAAAATGCAAAGTTGATTCAAGGGGTTGTGTAGCGCGCAATATAAAGCTTCTCCAACCCAATTGTCAACCTCACCTACCCGCGGCGAATCGTGTTTCTTTAACAGCCGTTCGTCATGAATGTAGGGGGTGGGAGGGCGGTATGGCCTAGCTGATTTCATGTGATACCAAACCGTTCCCAAGATGGTCGGGTTAGTACCTTAGTGGTGTTTCTTACCGGAACGTATCGGATCTGCAGCCGGAAAGGACCATCGACATCGATAACACTGCCCGAAGGCATTATCGCTACAACAACAACAACAACAACAACATGTATCCGAACACATGAACCTGGAAAGGAACTGATTGAATATTATGTTCCAGGGGTCGCCAGCTCAAATTAGGCAAAGTTGAAAGGCTGGCAATGTAATGTCGGCATATATTTCGAATCAAGAAAAGGAAGGCATATGAACTGAAAAGTGAAATATTGAGCGTGTATGTCTGCATTATTTGGATTAAAAAAAATTGTGTCTGATTTTACCGTCATCCTTTCAATTGAGAAAATTTTACTTATTATTATATACAAAACATTTTCTCTCAGGTTTTAGCTGACATCATACTAAAAAATACAATACAAAAGTGTTATTAGTGTGGATTCAAAAAAATTGTCCACCAGTTTTTGGTGTTGTTGTATTAACGGCAAAGACACTCCTCGAAGGTTTTGGGGAGTGTTATCGTTGATGGTGCTTTGCCGGATATAGATCCGATACGTTCCGGCAACAAAGCACCATTAAGGTACTAGCCCGACCTTCTCGGGAACGATTTATATGACCATATTAAACCTTATAGGCCATCCTGTCCCCCAACCCGCTAGTTCCATGAGGAACTTGGGGTCGCCAGAGCCTCGCCTGCTAAATATGTGTATGATACATTAATATTTGTAACAGAATTCCCCTCGTGTAGGTATTGCTGTTATCAACCACTTGAATCCCCGGTCTACCAATTCGAAAGTAGTGGCCCTGATTTTTTCTTGAAGTTGTAAAGTTTGAAGGAAACAGTTTGGATTTTATATCACTTTATCTAGCAAGTCGCGCTGAATGCTCGAAAAATGTTTGATAATATATGCGAAAATAGTACCATAGCGCAGCAGTCTATAAATCATGTTTTTGTAAATGTTATATATTTTCTCGAAAAGTCATATCTACATTTCCTTATTTACATATACAAAAGTGCTTGTTCACTTTACAACTAAACAATTGTCCGCCATCATCCTCGGTTTAATTTTTATGTTTTATCATCTACGCTAGTCATTGTACTGCATTCAACATTTCTACTACACTACTTTACACACCCATCTACTCTTTTTGTTGTACAAAACATAATTCCTAATGTCATTCGACCGGTACTTACAAAGCGATTTTTTCTTTGCTCGGTTGATTTCAATATTGTATTGTATGGCTTGAATTAATGCGTACATATACACATGTATGTACGTACATGTCGATGCCCAAGGTAGATATTTAGCTACATAGGTTCGATGTTGTTGACACATTCGTTGTTGCAAGCACACACAATACTCTTGTCGGTATATATGTACATATATATATAGCTTTGTTATATACTTATCTATCCATCCGTTTATTTATATGTCTGTCCGCCCTTCTTTCGCACCATCAATACTCAATCAGAATCCGCTGTTTTTCCTCAACCTTCGTCATCATCATCACCACCATCAACATCCCCCAGGGTCGTCATCTCATCACCAATATACAATATTATTATTATCAACATCAGTCGAGTTAGTTAATATGTAGCTAAATATGTATGTGTGTATGTGGCATACATACATATGTATGTAGCAGGGCATTTGCTTTTTTCTCCCGAGTCATTACTGTTGTGTAATACTACCTATTTAACGCATATGTATATCTGCGACGCCTACACATGTATTGTATGAAAGTTTGTACGAACAGTCAACTTCAGTAGAAATGCGACAGTGTACCGTTTTCGGCAAAAAAAAACATATTCTTACAAAGCATATCTATAAAAGAATTTTTTACATTGAAACCCAAAGGAGGAAGGTCAAGGCAATTGGGACTGAATCTCCCTTGCCTCGCGCTCTCTATTATCCTCTTCCTAAGCCACCCATTTCCCACACCGATTCATCTACCTCATATATGAAATTACAATACGAAAAACTGCATATTTACTTGAAATAGTTCCCATAATGCCGAGATTTTATAGTAAGAGATCGCATTATTTTGAGAGATTGTAAATATCTTGACATACATATTACACTCAACCAAACACCGTTAACCAAAGTCGAATGAACTGAAACTCTCGTTGGTGCATAACACCGACCGCCCACTTTGGCTGTACTTGAAATTATCACACCTTCGCGGAATTTGGTTGAATAATGACCGATATCAGAACTTTTCAAAAAGGTCTATCTCTCATAAATTCAACACGTCTTGAGTTGAGAAGGGGCGTTTTATAACATTATTTTAAGATACGGTTTTTTTTGGAATCCTGGGAAAGGATTTTTTGAATCGACATCTGAGATAGGATTTTCTTCAAACAAATTCAAAAATACAGCACTTTGGAGCTGCTAGCCGAGCTCGAGTGATATTTCCCTTAGGACCACTTGCAGAAAGGCAGTCGACTTTTTAGCTCAGGGTTAACCTGACATAAGACGTCAAATTCATACATTTTGAAATTAACTTGAAGCAAAAAAATATAACTTGCCGTTCTGCAAGTGGGCCTCAGGCGTTGATTGGCTTAAGCTAATTTTTAAAGTGACCTAAACTATGAAATTTTTTTTTCGTTTGCTTCATTAATCATCGAGTGCGTTTGTAATTCTCAACGAGTTAGAGAAATTTCTAAAGACATCGTTTACAATTTTTATACCAGATCGAGGTTTTTCAAAGCAAAATAAGATGGCTCAACACGCAGCCTCAGATATCAAATGCTCGCCCCCAATAAATAAAGAAATACTTATACTTAGGGGCTTTTCATAGCAGAAGAAGGTAGCTCAACACGCAGCTCAAGAGCTCTCCACCAATAAATACATATAAGGTGAAACATATAGGATATAACAGGAGCTCGCAGCATCCTCTGTTCAGCTTTGACACGTTTGCAGTCTTTAAGCCCATTATTAGTATTTCCCCACTCTGTTCTGTTCTCATAGTATATTGTTGCGAATATTAGCATCACTATGCTGTTAGTAAATAATCACAACAACAAAAAAACAGCAAGCACGCCACACTTGTGTAAAAGGGAACGAAGAAATTCCATAAACATAACCAGCAGCTTGAAGTAGAGAGATTATTTCACATACATATATGTAGCCGGCAGCTAAGAACAGAAGTTGTTACTCACACATACACACGCATATGGCTAGAAGAAAAGCATAAAGTACAGATATACATGTATATAGCTAAATAACCAGCATGAGATACAACTGGTCTAGAAGGCAAGTGCGTGAAACATCTAACTAAGGAGAAAGTGGGCGAACGGGGTAACCGAGTGGCATAAAGGCAGCGCAAGCTGCGGAATCAGTAATCAGTTTGATTTAAACACGTAGTAGTTGTGAGGTGAAGTATAATTGTGAGCATTTTACAATACTGAATATTGGAGTTATTTATTAGACAGGTACAGCGATTCGAACGTTAGCAGAAGGTGTCTAATTATCTGGAATTTCCCAAAATTCGTTACAATATTCTTTCCAGCATTTACCAATGCTTGGTTGTAACATTTTGACCAAGAGTTACTGTATGTAAATGGCTCATATGCTCTCACGTACTTACATATATAAATTTTATATGCTCGTTAAGTGCCTGCTGGAAATTATTGGAAAATTTGATTACATGCTATTAGATAATCATGTGCTGTAAATGGTATATCGAAAACTCTTCAACAAATATTTAGGTGTCAATTTGCTAAATCTACATAGTGTTGCCATATCTATCCTTAGTGCTAATATGAAATTACCTACCTCTTGCTTACATACTTTATTTTATTACCTAATATGGACGTTTTTGCTAACTCTACAATTAAATTATTCACTAAAGTACTATTCGATAAATATATATCACAACAACACGTTTGGCCAATAATCCCAAAGCGCAAATATTTATTGCCAAATTTAGTGTAGAGAAGATCGTTGATATTCATAGGCACGCCACATATTGCTATTCCCCATTGTCAATGGTATTTATCCAGCTCATCAATTAGTTATGTATGAGCTGAATAAATAGTTGTGATTGCATTTGCGACTACGCGATCCTTTAGTGGAAAAATCGAAAAAGTGCGATAATTCCTTACCAAAATTTCGAAAAATCGAAAAAGTGCGATAATTCCTTACCAAATACGGATAAAGCGATGAAACTTGGTAGGTGAGTTGAACTTATGACGCAGAATAGAAAAACTAGTAAAATTTTGGACAATGGGCGTGGCACCGCCCACTTTTAAAAGAAGGTAATTTAGAAGTTTTGCAAGCTGTAATTTGGCAGTCGTTGAAGATATCATGATGAAATTTGGCAGGAACGTTACACTTATTACTATATGCCTGTTTAATAAAAATTAGCAAAATCGGAGAACGACCACGCCCACTTTTTAAAAAATAAATTCAAATTTTAAAAGAAAAGTTAATATCTTTACAGTATATAAGTAAATTATGTCAACATTCAACTCCAGTAATGATATGGTGCAACAAAATACAAAAATAAAAGAAAATTTGAAAATGGGCGTGGCTCCGCCCTTTTTCATTTAATTTGTCTAGGATAATTTTAATGCCATAAGTCGAACAAAAATTTACCAATCCTTGTGAAATTTGGTAGAGGCTTAGATTCTAGGACGATAACTCTTTTCTGTGAAAAAGGGCGAAATCGGTTGAAGCCACGCCCAGTTTTTATACACAGTCGACCGTCTGTCCTTCCGCTCGGCCGTTAACACGATAACTTGAGCAAAAATCGATATATCTATACTAAACTCAGTTGACGTACTTATCTGAACTCACTTTGAATTGGTGTAAAAAATGGCCGAAATCCGACTATGACCACGCCCACTTTTTCGATATCGAAAATTACGAAAAATGAAAAAAATGCCATAATTATATACCAAATACGAAAAAAGGGATGAAACATGGTAATTGTATTGGTCTATTGACGCAAAATATAACTTTAGAAAAAAACTTGGTAAAATGGGTGTGACACCTACCATATTAAGTAGAAGAAAATGAAAAAGTTTTGCAGGGCGAAATCAAAAGCCCTTGGAATCTTGGAAGGAATACTGTTCGTGGTATTACATATATAAATAAATTAGCGGTACCCGACAGATGATGTTCTGGATCACCCTGGTCCACATTTTGGTCGATATCTCGAAAACGCCTTCACATATACAACTAAGGGCCACTCCTTTTTAAAACCCTCATTAATACCTTTAATTTGATACCCATATCGTACAAACACATTCTAGAGTCACACCTGGTCCACGTTTATGGCGATATCTCGAAAAGGCGTCCACATATAGAACTAAGACCCACTCCTTTTTAAAAAACTCATTAACACCTTTCATTTGATACCCATATCGTACAAACAAATTCTAGAGTCGCCCCTGGTCCACCTTTATGGCGATATTTCGAAAAGGCGTCCACCTTAAGAACTAAGGCCCACGCCCTTTTAAAATACTCATTAACACCTTTCATTTGATACCCATATCATATAAACAAATTCTAGAGTCACTCCTGGTCCACGTTTATGGCGATATCTCGAAAAGGCATCCACCTATAGAACTAAGGCCCACGCCCTTTTAAAATACTCATTAACACCTTTCATTTGATACCCATATCGTACAAACAAATTCTAGAGTCACCCCTGGTCCACCTTTATGGCGATATTTCGAAAAGGCGTCCACCTATAGAACTAAGGCGCACGCCCTTTTAAAATACTCATTAACACCTTTCATTTGATACCCATATCGTACAAACAAATCTAGAGTCACCCCTGGTCCACCTTTTTGGCGATATCTTGAAAAAGCGTTCACCTATAGAACTAAGGCCCACGCCCTTTTAAAATACTCATTAACACCTTTCATTTGATACCCATATTATACAAACGCATTCTAGAGTCACCCCTGGTCCACTTTTATAACGATATTCCGAAAAGGCGTCCACCTATAGACTAAGGCCCACTCCCTTTTAAAACACTTATTAACACCTTTCGTTTGATACCCATATTGTACAAACGCATTCTAGAGTCAACCCTGGTCTACTTTTATAACGATATTCCGAAAAGGCGTCCACCTATAGAACTAAGGCCCACTCCCTTTCAAAATACTCATTAACACCATTCATTTGATACCCATATAGTACAAACAAATTCTAGAGTCACCCTTGGTCCACCTTTATGGCGATATCTCGAAAAGGCGTCCACCTATAGAACTAAGGCCCACGCCCTTTTAAAATACACATTAACACCTTTCATTTGATACCCATATTGTACAAACGCATTCCAGAGTCACCCCTGGTCCACTTTTATAACGATATTCCGAAAAGGCGTCCACCTATAGAACTAAGGCCCACTCCCTTTAAAACACTTATTAACACCTTTCATTTGATACCCATATTATACAAACGCATTCTAGAGTCACCCCTGGTCCACTTTTATAACGATATTCCGAAAAGGCGTCCACCTATAGAACTAAGGCCCACTCCCTTTTAAAATACTCATTAACACCTTTCATTTGATACCCATATTATACAAACGCATTCTAGAGTCACCCCTGGTCCACTTTTATAACGATATTCCGAAAAGGCGTCCACCTATAGAACTAAGGCCCACTCCCTTTTAAAACACTTATTAACACCTTTCGTTTGATACCCATATTGTACAAACGCATTCTAAAGTCAACCCTGGTCCACTTTTATAACGATATTCCGAAAAGGCGTCCACGTATAGAACTAAGGCCCACTCCCTTTCAAAATACTCATTAACACCTTTCATTTGATACTCATATCCTACAAACAAATTCTAGAGTCACCCCTGGTCCACCTTTATGGCGATATCTCGAAAAGGCGTCCACCTATAGAACTAAGTCCCACGCCCTCTTAAAATACTCATTAACACCTTTCATTTGATACTCATATCGTACAAACAAATTCTAGAGTCACCCCTGATCCATCTTTATGGCGATATCTCGAAACGGCGCCCATCTATAGAACTTAGGCCCACGCCCTTTTAAAATACTCATTAATACCTTTCATTTGATACCCATATCGTACAAAATAAATTCTAGAGTCACCCCTGGTCCACCTTTATGGCGATATCTCGAAACGGCGTCTATCTATAGAACTTAGGCCCACGCCCTTTTAAAATACTCATTAATACCTTTCATTTGATACCCATATCGTACAAAATAAATTCTAGAGTCACCCCTGGTCCACCTTTATGGCGATATCTCGAAAAGGCGTCCACCTATAGAACTTAGGCCTACTCCCTTTTAAAATTATCATTAACGCATTTCATTTGATACCCATATCGTACAAACAAATTCTAGAGTCAGGCCTGGTCCACCTTTATGGCGATATCCCTAAATGGCGTCCATCTATAGAACTATGGTCCACTTCCTCTTAAAATACTCTTTAATACCTTCCATTTGATACACATGTCATACAAAAACATTCCAGGGTTACTCTAGGTTCTTTTTACAACATGGTGATTTTCCCTTACTTTGTCTCCACAGCTCTCAACTGAGTATGTAATGTTCGGTTACACCCGAACTTAGCCTTCCTTACTTGTTTTGCTTAAAGTTGAAATACTTGACAAGGTCATGCTAGTCGGTTATTTAACACTTTACGCTTCCTTTGAGTACTCACATTCCAACAAATACGGGTATGTGTGTTTATGTAGACGATTTTACCATTTCTAATACGTGTAGCAACACTGTAACACAAGTGCACGCACCCGAAACGAGACAGCAGCGTAACGGGTTATACATATTTGTACATTTGCCGTCGCGCGCCTGTAAATGGAGGTTGCTTTTTCTGTTCAACGAGTGGATGAATATCCGTCATAACATTTGAGCAGAGGAGGAACACCTTTGTGTTCAGATTAAACAAGTTTTGTATGTATTTGTTTATTTGGTTGTTGTACGAATTTCATGGTTACAGTAGCTACTAGAGTACGTATCATAGAGACTTAGCGGCCAAGTGACACAATTTTATTGACATTCTCAATTTTCTACGCTACTTTTCGTCACTACGTTATATCAATAGACCCGCTAAGCAAGCTGTTGTCTTCTTCCTCTGCCTTCTGCGTATTTCCTGCAAAACATTTACTTTAGCTCGAAATTCGTTAAATTTGGTAAGTGCTGTGGCTATTTCTTTGAGGAGGTGGTCTTTTATTTTTTCGTGTTACCTATACCTAGTTGGGATAGTAGTCATACTCAAGGAGGGAAATAGCAGACTTATTTTCGCAACGTTTAGAGGGGCCCTGGGATTGTCTTGTTCTGTCGTACTAAATGGTTCAGAAAAGGGTTTTCACAATAGGGCCGCTCTTCGTCACTAATTTGCAAATTCTCCGAGTGCCTTTTCGCCACCTTAAGCTTCTTCGCAATAATTCATCTGCTTAAGCAGATGATGTTCGGAGGCGGTCTAACCGATTTAAAGAATTTGCAGGAAAACATGAAATGGACTACACCGCAAATTCGAATTGTAATGTCGTTCAAAATTAATTTTCTTTGGTATAGAAAGTAGGAAACACCTTATGTACTAATCACGCTAATACGACTCGAGACTCCGATTATGAGGCTCCCTCCATTCCTTAAGGGTTACCGTCAAAAATTTACTTTACTCTTAGCTCACTAGAGCCCTTTGGCCACTCTCCTTATTATGTGAATGTTTCTTGCAAGAGTCATCTTATATATGGTACTACCCGAAAACAGATCGCCAAAGGATTCTTCCATCCTCCTTCATTGTTAAGCAAGGTGGTTCCTTAGAATAAGTTTTGACGTACGTCGTCTATGTGTCTACAATATACATAGGTTGTTCGGATGTTGAACCCGAAATAAAGTGGAGCAATTCGGAGATTTGTTCCGTAGTTAACTTTCCTGCATTACTGCAGTTCCATTGCTGCTGCTAGCGACGGATTGATTCTTCTCGCGACTGTATGACAACAACATTTCAACTGCTTCTGGAGATAGTAAATTGCATCACTTTCTTCAGCGACGATCCGGAAGACCTCTGCGGAAACCGTGTAGTAAGTTGAGGCGGCTCTTAGCTCCCCTTTTGCGATGGACCGTGGTAATAGCTGCCTGGTACTTCTGATATTTATTTGCATCTAACCAAATTTTTGTGCCATATGAGAGAACCCGGAGCGGATGCAACCTTCTTTTACTTGTTTTTGGCGGTCTATAAATAAATAAATAAATAAATGTAAGGCGCGATAACCTCCGAAGAGATCTAAGGCCGAGCTTCTCTTCCAATTTGCGTCGTGGTCGTTTTAATTTTTCTTACAAATTGGTGCGACGAGACCTACTTGTTTTAAGCCGACTCCGAACGGCATCTGCAAGACAGATGAGCTTTCACTGAGAAGCTTTTCATGGCAGGAATACACTCGGAATGCTTTTCAAACACTACCGAGGGACGTTCACGATTAGACAAATTTTCTTGCAATTGGAAAAACTTGATTCTAAACTTTTTTTCGCTTTGCCCGGGCGTGAACCCAGGATCGTCGGTGCTGCCATCACATCACGGCGGCGGCCATTGGCAGTCTATGCTTGCTAATAATCAGCTCTGGTTTCTATGGTGTGCGCAATCTTCTCGCACGCCTATTTCAAAATGTTCTTTGACGAGGAGCTTGCAATCCAGCGTGACCGCAGGTTGTTTCGTGGAGCTGCGTATTTCTACATGTTGATATCTATATCACTGTCAGCCCATTCCGTCCTCCAACGATATATCTATCCTTACGAAATCCCCACCGACCATTCTTCTATTTATATATCCATCTAAAAGTCTTCTATCCCTCTGTTTATATCAATAAACGCAATGTAAGTTCACCTGTCTGCTCGGTTGTGCGTTCTACGCTAGTTCTTCAGCTAGTTCATTATTTTTTCATCTTTCCATCTGTTTATGCTTCCTTTCTTTGCGTCGTTTATCTAGCGATTCATCCGCCCATTCCTGGTTCTGTAGATTTGCCCGTGGGTGTTTTGGTATATTGCTTACATTTGGGTATATATATAAGGTTCATTTCTACTGTATCTTAGATTTTAGTTATTTCCCTTGAAGTCTTATTTTAATTCGTCTCGCTTTTAACTTAATTTTCACACCTATCTGTGTGCTAAATATTTGTTTGCTTTTAACGCATTTAGTTTCTTGTTACTTTTGCTTGTAATTATAGGTTACCCGTTTCGTATATACAAAAGATCGTCTTACACGCCGACCGGGAATTTTTTTGTTTGCTCTTGGTTTAGGAGGTTAATTCAACAGCATTTTGGCTCCACTTACGCAGCGTTTCCTTTATCTGTATATATATTTTTTTTGTGTTCATAAATTGGTTATGCTTAAATTCCTTATGTTTGTATAAATATGTATCTTTGCACTCTTTAACTTAACCCTTTCAGCGCATAATTCAGCACCTTTTCGATGAACCAAACATTTTCTTACTTACTTTACCCGCTGTGTTTGCTGTCAAAAAAAGTGTTGCTTTGCGGTGTTCCGTCGGCACTTGCGGGCTTCATTTGAGTTGCGGCTTTTTTTCTTCTCTATGTTAGTTTGTTTCACAAAGCCCAGCAGGCTTTTAAATAGATTTCGTTGTTTGTTTGTTGTGTTCCGCTTTTCATAAGTCATTCTACTATCAATTCACATAATTCATTCAAACACCTTTCTTAACTGGCATGACATAACCTGACATTAACTTTTACCGATTGTTTCATGTCTATTAGATATATTATTAATTTGTTGTCGGTGCGTGATAATTACCGCTATTAGGAACGCTGCGCCTGCCATTTTTCCCCCACGGCTTCTTTTTGGCTGCGGCTTTTAATGGAATAACTTATATGTATTAGTAAAACGTAGGGCTTTTGTTCAAAATTCTATTCATTTTGGTTTCTCTTTTATTAGCATTCTATTAACATTTCATTAGCTACAGTCATCAACACTGTATCGAGATTTCATATAACAAATTTTATTGATGGTGTTAATGCAGCAGCTGCCTAATTACATTGCGTTATGAACATTATTAAGAGAATAAAATAAGCACGTACATCAAAAATATAGATTGGCCCATCTATTATGTATGTGTTGTACGAAAAAATCAAGCATTCCTTTTACCACATATCAAAGTCCGATATAAAGATACAAAAACACAAAGCGATACAAAGAAACATATACATAACGTTAGCGAAGCCTGGGCAGCGCTCAATCCGCACTCGATATCTCCTGCAGACAACCGAAATTGGAAAGTTAACCGTCAATGAATGGCGAGTGAAAAGGTTTTACCTACACAGGTGCCATGAATCTCCATTATAACAGATGCCCTCATCCCCAGAAATGATTCTTTGGAAGAGAAGGCACTTTAAAAGACCTGTGCACATAACACCGCACTAACAGAAGCACAGTTCTGTCACAATAACACGACTTCTATTCTATAAAGCATACTTGTGAAAATAAACCATAACAAAAGACCTTACTTCAAACATGAGAAACAGGCAAACAGGAAAGACCTTTCAGGGGAAAGACATCGACTCAACACAAGTAGAAGGGTAGACAGAAAATACAAGCACTCCACGCCAGAAGAAAGATAGTTAGGAATAGTAAAGATTTTAAATAATGAAAATGGGAAAATAGAACAGCCAAACGAGAAACGGGGCTGTAGACTAAGCTATGTATATACCATAACTATTGAGAATGTAAATTATGGGGCATACGCTGACTGATCTCCTTAAGATAAACATGTGCAGAAAGAACAACTTGTTAAGAAAATAGCAACGGCCAAAGCTGAAAGATGTGCGAGCGCAATTTTTACTTTCTTAGACAAATATGTTGTTGTTGTGGCGATAAGGACACTCCTCGGATGCGGGGAGTGTTATCGATGTTGATGGTTCTTTGCCGGATGCAGATCCGGCACGTTCCGGTAACAAGCACCATAAAGCTGGGTACTAGCCCGACCATCTCGGGAACGATTTGGTATAACCACATGCAATCTTCTAGGCCATAACGCCCTTGCACCCCTAAATCCATCAGGAGTTCGGGGTCGCCAGAGCCTTGGTTGTTAATGAAACAGGATTCGCCACGGTTAGCTGTGGTTGACAATTGGGTTGGAGAAGCTATATAATACCCCGTGAGAGGGTTGCGCTACACAACCCCTTGAATCAATTTGGTATTTTAGTCGCCTTTTACGACAGGCATCTTACCAGAGGTATATTCTAAGCCCCCTAACCCGCTGGGGGACTTAGACAAATATCTTTGGGTATGCCAGAAATTCAGGGGACACAGAAAGATATGGGCCAACCGCTTAAGTTTAGCATTTAAGTGGCTTTTAGCGAACTCAAGTTATATCCTACGAGCTTAGGCTTTGATCCATTCAGGTAGACAAGTTAAATTATGGTAGTACATTTCTTACATTCTTGTCCGATTTTCATAGTATACAACGTATCCATATCTATACCATAACTTATTTCCCTAAAAACCATAATATCATAATCCTTGACATTCGTTGTTCATTACATGTAATTAAGCTTACTTCAATCCTCAATGTTGCATATTTTTTCATTTACAATCTCTTCCCAATTCATGTACTCGTACCGCCATCATTATTTGTCTATGTGTTGTGGAACCGGCTCTCGCACATAATTTTTATTTTGTAATTATTCAAGCTTCGCCAGTCTCTTATATGAAGATAATAAATTGTCCGAAATCATAATATCAAACCGCAAAAGCGTAGTCAGCGAAAGCCAAAAACCTACATACACACACATATATGTATATGTGCATACCGCTGTGTTTAAACAATTATAAAATAGTGAACAAGATAACCACAGCAGCCGACAACAAATACAATATAGGTAGATGTGGACGCAACTTTACTTTTCCAATTAATGATAAAGTATGCTGAATGACACTCGAATGCGTTTGATTGTCGGGTTATTATTATACAACATTGCCGATGCACTGTGTTCGATTTTGTGGTGAATATTGAATACAATTGTTATGCATTCGAAAATAGTTTTCTCAAGCATCATTGATTTCCAATATAATTCTTCAATTATTCTCCAATATTTATAGTTCTCAAGTTGAAGTGCAAAGCACTTTATAGTTCTCACACATATATTTGTAATTCTCAAATTATTATCCTAACCTCTGAGAAATCTATAGTGCTCCAGTTTATATCCAATGAGCCTTCAAATATTCTCAAACATTTGAGAAATTTATAGGTCTGAAGTTGTTATCCAACATCATTTTCTTGTTTATATGTTATATCATTCTCTAATTACTATCTAACCTTTGAGAAATCTTTAGTTATCAAGTTAAGAACCAGTATCAAGCTCTCGAGTTGATCTCCAACATCATCCTCAAATAATATCACAAACTTAAGAAAATTTATATACAAAACCATTCTCAAATTATTCTCAAACAACTGAAAAACCTATAGTTCTCAGTTCTATATCTAAAATCATTCTCACATTATTCCCCAACCTTTGAGAAATCTATAGCCCTGCGGTTAAAAGCTAACATAATTCTTCATTTATTCACCTGCCTTTGAGAAATGTTTCCTTCTCAAGTTTATCCCCAACATCATTCCTCAGTTATAATCGAACCTAACTATATTTCGCAAATTTAAATCAATAATCAATCTTCTTTTTTTATAAGTCAATCTCCAAGCTTTATTAATAAGGTTTGCCTCTCGAGTTGATCACCAATATCATTCTTCAATTACTTTAAAACCTTGACAAAATTTTTGTTTTTCATGTTGATATAAAAACACCATTCTCTAATGATTCGTCAGTCATAATTCACAAATTGATATCTAACCTCATTCTCACATGATTCTTCAACCATAGCTCATAATCTTTTTTTGTCCTGCATAGAGAATAATAATGGCATAATAAGGACAGCCTAAAAAATTTCAACAGTATTATATCTAGAAAAATTGTATCACATTTCTATAAAAATCGTACACTGTGCAGCAAAACTTGGTGTTATTTGAAACCACAACCCACAATTATACATAAATAATTTTTAAATAAACATTTACTTTTTCACTGAATAGTTTTTTTGTTTTATTAAGATTCATTTTTTATTTTGATTGACTTGGTTTTAAATTTCTGTTTATCGTTTTTTATAATTAATTAATTTTTGGTTATTTTTGGTTAATGTTACCTGCCTTGTCCAATTGACCTCAGTGAAGGTTCATAGTGTTTTGGTGTGTAGAAACTAAAAAGAAAAACGTGATTTACAAATACTTAGGTAATACAATATTTAAAAAATAATCATACAAATATATACTTACACGTTTTTATATGTATATATATGTACTTGTTTCTTCGAGATGTTACGGAAATAAGTTAACAATAACCGAAATCGGTATTGAAATTAACAAATTTACTCTATTGTAATCGGAAGTGGTAGGAGCGTAAAAGAGGCTCATATGTATGTTGGGATTCAAGGAGTTGTGCCGAAACTCTTGGCTTCTCTAACCCAGTTGTCAACCACACCTAATCGTGGATAGTCTTGTTTGTTT
Organism: Eurosta solidaginis; assembly: GCA_029619165.1. Lineage (NCBI taxonomy): Eukaryota > Metazoa > Arthropoda > Insecta > Diptera > Tephritidae > Eurosta > Eurosta solidaginis. The sequence continues at coordinate 21,819 of JARSSU010030644.1, read as the reverse complement.
AGCAGGAGTGTCTCTAGCGGCTCCAAGTTCCTCACTGGAGGTAGGGTTGTATGACCTAGAAGTTTCACCTGGGTTATATTAAACCGTTCCTGCGATGGAGGGCTTAGTATGTTAATGCTGCTATTTTCTGGAACGTACCGGATCAATATCCATCAACATCGATAATACTGCCCAAAACCATCAGGGAGTCTACTTATCTCTACATGAAAAAGAAGAAGCCTGATATCTAGTTAAATATAACAATAAAAATTACAAGTAATTAATTAAAAGTTTTACAATTTGACACAGGCTACTTTTCTTTTAACTCCGATTCTAAATAGTAGTAACCAAAGTTAAAATCAGTAGGATAATTCATTAATTTTTTAACGATTTTCGTGATCGATATATTGGCGAATCGATAGCTATAACGATTTTAATATTTAGAAACCACTTTTTATCGATATTCGTTAAACTGTGATCAGCTATTGTCTATAAATTATAGCAGATAATTTTGAGATTGATTTGCTTGAATTCTATAATTCTTACATTAGAACTAATAATAATGGCCACGTCACGTTAGCCATGTTAAAACTGATTTAGTGAATAGCACAATCGTTATCTTAAGCGAAAAATCGTGAATTAAAATCTCAACGAATCGTATCGTTAAAAGTTAATAAATTCCACCACAGATATCTTAATAAACAGTTAGCGAATACCAATATCAGATGATCCGATATTTTCGAATCGAAATCGGAGCTTTGTTATATCTGTGGTTTGTATGATTGTATTTCTTATAATTTTATGCAACTATTCAAATTTTTAGTTTCTAACAAAAAGTTGGCTACACGTGCGTAGATTACCAACTTAATATATAAATATTTGTAAGTACTTCCAAAATTTTACTAAAATTAAAAAGAGTTTTGGGATCCATTGCAAAAGGAAATCTTAGCAACTATTCGATTTTATTAAAGTGCTTTTATGGGATAAGTAATGGATTTGTTTATTTCATTCAAACATTCAGCCCAAAGTTTTAGAATTACTGCTCGCAATATTAATTAGTTCCTATTCTGATTCGGGCATTAATATGATAAAATATTTTTCTAACTAACATTTTTGTATTTTTTAATTTCAGGTAAGTCATCTTTTACATTTGGATGCAAAAATTTACTCTACATACTTGGTTTGCTGGTTTTTTCGGTCGAAGGTTCTTGAAAACCGCCTCACACTTACATCCATTTTGGTAAGATTAACGAATACTTAAAAATTAAGAGAGAATAGTAGAATGAAAATAACTATAGTTTAAACAAACTAAACAACACGCCGTAGCACAGAGGTTCGTGTCTCCGCTATTAAGCACAACTCGTTTTGTAGCGAGTTATTTAACTACTGCCTTCTTCAATAATTTCCGCTAGATGAGTCCCTTTGCGCGCCAAGCCTAGAAAGTTACAAACATACAAGTGAAGCTAATATATGCGTGTTAAAAAGTCAAATCTTGTCAACAACAAATTCTTGCTCACCGAATGGCGAATAGTGCTATTTGTGTCGTAAATACAGATATGTTAGATCAGATTTCTGATGATAAGTTCTGGCTGGGCCTTTCTTCTGTATCGCGAAACGAAAGATTTCCTTCGAATTTGAGAAAAAATATATGTGATTTGAAAACTTTCGATATAATCTGTCAATAATAATCTCGACCTGGACATTTCTATATTGGGGCGAAAGGGAAAATGTACATATTCCGAAAACTCGTATTGTACGGTTCGATTTCGTTAATATTAAGGATTCGAGTTTTCTAAACATAATTAGGCAAACCCCGTAAAAATATTATAACCAAGTGGAGCTGATGTCAACATATTCAGAAAACTCGTATTTATAAACCCATTTGGTTTAAATTTGGGTCCAATACTAAAAATGTTGTAGCGAATTCTGGGGATTTCCTGATAATTATGCACCTTCTGCTAACGTTCGAATCGCTGAACTGTCGATTAAATAACTTCCATATTTAGTATTGCAAAATGGTCCTTGTTGGACTACTTTGGGAGTTGTGCAATTATACTTCACTATCACGTACTTCACAAAAGAGTGTTTAAATCAAACGGATTAGTTATTCCTCAGCTTGCGCTGCTTTTATACTCTCTGAGCTATATGCGTGTGTATGTGTGAGTAACAACTTGTGCTCTCAGCTAATGACTACATGTGTGTATGTGAAATATCTCTTCACTTCGAGATGCTGGTTATGTGTGTGGAATGTTCTTCGTTGCCTTGTACATAAGTGTGGCTGATTGCTGTTTTTGTTGTTGTGATTGTTTATTAACAGCATAGTGATGTCAACATTCGCTACAATATTATATATATATTTAAAAAATTATAAACTCGGTAAGATTTCCTCTAAGGTTAGAGATAGGATCTGTTCGACAGTACCTGTAGGCAAACAAAGAAGATTTGTCGGACAGTGTACGTAGGGATATGAAGAGGACCTGTCCAAAAATGCCCTTAGCGATACAAAGAGGACATATCCGACACTAGCCGCTCCGGAACAAAGAGGGCGTGTCCAACAGTACTCGTAAGGGTATAAAGGAGTGTTGTATAAAGATATATCTGACAATACCCGTTCAGGCATAAACAGGTATAATTGGCTTAGGACATGCTCAAATATAAGAGCTGAGAACTGGCTATAATCGCGTATTCCTTGCAACTCATCCCGGACTCAACCTAGACTAAAGGCATTTCTTGCAGCGACTTAACAAGTTGCATATACAATATTTTCGTTGTATTGCGCATGTGTTAAGATATTGAAACAAGTCATATACAAATATCAGAGGCCACTTTCCTGGAAAACTATATCGGGGGTTCTCCGTGTATTTTGTGATTTAATATAGGGTCAAATAGTTAAAGTTTTCTCATCACAAAACACAATATTTCAAAATTCTCTAAACTGATGCAGTGCAATAAGTCCTGTCTTTCGAGTTGAATATTGTTTCGATCATGTGCATTTTTTGTACGTGTAAGACTTTGTCTTCGATTGTGCACCGGGTGCTCCTGGGTAATATTTTCACTTTTATAGCCTTTTTATTATCATTTTATATTGTGTTGTTGTTGTTGTTGTTTTAGATGCCTGAGATCACAAACAATAGCTTTCCAAATACAACTCATCCCTACTGTTCTACATAACTTAGACGTAAATACTTGTGGTAGCTTATAAACAATATAAACAGCTGTCATTGGTACGCTTTTGACAAAGGGGGCAAAGTTCGAGTTGCCTGAAATTTGAACCGGTTTACACTTTATTCAACTAAATTTGCATATTTGTATTTATGTTGAATAATAAAAGCGCTTGACACTTAACTCACCTGCAATTTCTATTTCACTTTATATGACGTGATTCGTGAGCGATTATCATGACTCAAAAACAATTTGGGTTTTTTTGGTAATATAATCATATATTCAACAACTTATGACCTACATAACAAATTTGAATTTGTTATAATTGAAAGTGTCACTTGTAAAGCCGTGACATTCGTAGCGCGTCAATAAAACGTTTACGTCACTTGAACAACGCCACATGAATTTCAACGTGGCTCAGATAATTTCCTCACGTTTAATGCTCATAAAAGATTCAATGAAGCCAATTTGATAATCATTTAATGCGAGCACTACCAATTCAACTAAATGATAGCGTAAATAATTATTCTTTTTTAAATATTTTATACGAGTAACAATGAGTGCTTATAGTTAGTTCTACCAACGACAGCGCGCAAGTAATTGATTCCAATCAATCAAAAGAAGGGACGTTAAGGAGCAAATTACAAAAAAAATAAATATTAAAGTCAAACAGCCATTTAGGCTCCTTATCCATTCATGCATCGTTTGATGAGCGTGAAAAAGTGTGCGGGTGATGAATAAGAGCGCTTCAATAAAGAGTCATTTACTTTTGTAGTGTCATACAAACAGCTAACAGCGGCAATAACAATAACAACAAAATAAAACGAAATAAAACGAAATAAAAAAAACAATGTGGCACAATATTTACATAACAACAACAACCATTGTTGGGGGATGAATACAAAAGCACTAATCGCACTATAAAGCACATATTCATACATCAACTCATATCACTTTATACGTCAAATAGCTCTAAGAGCAATTTTTGTTCAATTGTTTGAAGATTACAGGCAATTTTCGTTGCTGACTGAATATTCAAGTATAGCTAAGGAGATACTTAAACGACATGCAAACTCACAGCACATACACACACAGCGACACACTACGCATGTGCAGCAGCAACAAAACGATAGTAACTACTTCATGGATAAACAACTACAAAACGTTCTTTTTATACCTTTCATGAACATGAAATCGTATATTAACTTTGGTCCGATGTTTGTAACGTTGAAAAATATAGAACATAGACTCACCATTAAGTACACCGAATTGTCAGGGCGACGAACTGAGTTGATATAACCATGTCCGTCTGTCCGTCCGTCCGTCTGTCTGTTTGAACGCAAACTAGTCCCTCAAATTTTGAGATATCTCAATGAAATTTGGCACAAGGATGTATTTTTGTATTATATTAGACATTTGTCGTATCCGGTAGGATCGGACCACTATAACATATATCTCCCATACAACCGATCGTTCAGACAAGACGATTTTGGTTATTCCTGCCGCAATTTAGAAAGTATAAACGTGAAACTCGGTGATATATATTCTAATATATCATAGAAGATATCCTGAAAAAATCACTTTGGTCGGAGCTATATAAAGTTATATCCCATACAACCGATCGTTCAGATAGAAAGATTTTTGGCCATTTCTCCCTTAATTTAGAAAGTATATACGTGAAACTCGGTGATATATATTCTAATATATCATAGAAGATTTCCTGTAAAAATCATTTCGATCGGAGCTATATATAATATATATCCCATACAACCGATCGTTCAGATAAGGGTTTTTTTTGCCATTTTTATACTCAGTTGAGCAGAGCTCACAGAGTATATTAACTTTGATTGGATAACGGTTGGTTGTACAGGTAATGGTATATTAACTTTGGTCCGATGTTTGTAACGTTGAGAAATATAGAACATAGACTCACCATTAAGTACACCGAATTGGTCAGGGCGACGAACTGAGTTGATATAACCATGTCCGTCTGCCCGTCCGTCCGTCTGTCTGTTTGAACGCAAACTAGTCCCTCAAATTTTGAGATATCTCAATGAAATTTGGCACAAGGATGTATTTTTGTATTATATTAGACATTTGTCGGATCCGGTAGGATCGGACCACTATAACATATATCTCCCATACAACCGATCGTTCAGACAAGATGATTTTGGTTATTCCTGCCGCAATTTAGAAAGTATAAACGTGAAACTCGGTGATATATATTCTAATATATCATAGAAGATATCCTGAAAAAATCACTGGTCGGAGCTATATAAAGTTATATCCCATACAACCGATCGTTCAGATAGAAAGATTTTTGGCCATTTCTCCCTTCATTTAGAAAGTATAAACGTGAAACTCGGTGATATATATTCTAATATATCATAGAAGATTTCCTGTAAAAATCATTTCGATCGGAGCTATATATAATATATATCCCATACAACCGATCGTTCAGATAAGGGTTTTTTTTGCCATTTTTATACTCAGTTGAGCAGAGCTCACAGAGTATATTAACTTTGATTGGATAACGGTTGGTTGTACAGGTATAAAGGAATCGAGATAGATATAGACTTCCATATATCAAAATCATCAGTATCGAAAAAAAAATTCGATTGAGCCATGTCCGTCCGTCTGTCCGTTAACACGATAACTTGAGTAAATTTTGAGGTATCTTGATGAAATTTGGTATGTAGGTTCCTGGGCACTCATCTCAGATCGCTATTTAAAATGAACGATATCGGACCATAACCACGCCCACTTTTTCGATATCGAAAATTTCGAAAAATCGAAAAAGTGCGATAATTCATTACCAAATACGGATTAAGCGATGAAACTTGACGCAGAATAGAAAACTAGTAAAATTTTGGCCAATGGGCGGGGCACCGCCCACTTTTAAAAGAAGGTAATTTAGAAGTTTTGCAAGCTGTAATTTGGCAGTCGTTGAAGATATCATGATGAAATTTGGCAGGAACGTTACTCTTATTACTATATGTCTGCTTAATAAAAATTGGCAATATCGCAGAATGACCATGCCCACTTTTAAAAAAAATTTTTTTTTAATTCAAATTTTAAAAGAAAAGTTAATATCTTTACAGTATATAAGTAAATTATGTCAACATTCAACTCCAGTAATGATATATTGCAACAAAATACAAAAATAAAAGAAAATTTCAAAATGGGCGTGGCTCCGCCCTTTTTCATTTAATTTGTCTAGGATACTTTTAATGCCATAAGTCGAACAAAAATTTACCAATCCTTGTGAAATTTGGTAGAGGCTTAGATTCTAGGACGATAACTGTTTTCTGTGAAAAAGGGCGAAATCGGTTGAAGCCACGCCCAGTTTTTATACACAGTCGACCGTCTGTCCTTCCGCTCGGCCCGTTAACACGATAACTTGAGCAAAAATCAATGTATCTTTACTAAAATCAGTTCACGTACTTATCTGAACTCACTTTGTATTGGTGTAAAAAATGGCCGAAATCCGACTATGACCACGCCCACTTTTTCGATATCGAAAATTACGAAAAATGAAAAAAATGCCATAATTATATACCAAATACGAAAAAAGGGATGAAACATGGTAATTGTATTGGTCTATTGACGCAAAATATAACTTTAGAAAAAAACTTGGTAAAATGGGTGTGACACCTACTATATTAAGTAGAAGAAAATGAAAAAGTTTTGCAGGGCGAAATCAAAAGCCCTTGGAATCTTGGAAAGAATACTGTTCGTGGTATTACATATATAAATAAATTAGCGGTACCCGACAGATGATGTTCTGGATCACCCTGGTCCACATTTTGGTCGATATCTCGAAAACGCCTTCACATATACAACTAAGGGCCACTCCCTTTTAAAAACCCTCATTAATACCTTTAATTTGATACCCATATCGTACAAACACATTCTAGAGTCACCCCTGGTCCACGTTTATGGCGATATCTCGAAAAGGCGTCCACATATAGAACTAAGGCCCACTCCTTTTTAAAATACTCATTAACACCTTTCATTTGATACCCATATCGTACAAAAAATTCTAGAGTCACCCCTGGCCCACCTTTATGGCGATATCTCGAAAAGGCATCCACCTATAGAACTAAGGCCCACGCCCTTTTAAAATACTCATTAACACCTTTCATTTGATACCCATATCGTACAAAGCATTCTAGAGTCACCCCTGGTCCACGTTTATGGCGATATCTCGAAAAGGCGTCCACCCTATAGAACTAAGGCCCACTCCCTTTAAAATACTCATTAACACCTTTCGTTTGATACCCATATTGTATAAACGCATTCTAGAGTCACCCCTGGTCCACCTTTATGGCGATATCTCGAAAAGGCGTCCACATATAGAACTAAGGCCCACTCCGTTTTAAAATACTCATTAGCACCTTTCAGTTTGATACCCCATATAGTACAAGCAAATTCTAGAGTCACCCCTGGGTCCACCTTTATGGCGATATCTCGAAAAGGTGTTCACATATAGAACTAAGGCCCACGCCCTCTTAAAATACTCATTAACACCTTTCATTTGATACCCATATCGTACAAACAAATTCTAGAGTCACCCCTGGTCCACTTTTATAGCGATATTCGAAAAGGCGTCCACCTATAGAACTAAGGCCCACTCCTTTTAAAATACTCATTAACACCTTTCATTTGATACCCATATTGTACAAACGCATTCTAGAGTCAACCCCTGGTCCACTTTTATAACGATATTCCGAAAAGGCGTCCACCTATAGAACTAAGGCCCACTCCGTTTTAAAATACTCATTAACACCTTTCATTTGATACCCATATCGTACAAACAAATTCTAGAGTCACCCTGGTCCACCTTTATGGCGATATCTCGAAAAGGCGTTCACATATAGAACTAAGGCCCACGCCCTCTTAAAATACCCATTAACACCTTTCATTTGATACTCATATCGTACAAACAAATTCTAGAGTCACCCCTGGGCCACCTTTATGGCGATATCTCGAAAAGGCGTCCACATATAGAACTAAGGCCCACGCCCTCTTAAAATACTCATTAACACCTTTCATTTGATACTCATATCGTACAAAAAAATTCTAGAGTCACCCCTGGTCCATCCTTATGGCGATATCTCGAAAAGGCGTCCATCTATAGAACTTAGGTCCACGCCCTTTTAAAATACTCATTAATACCTTTCATTTGATACCCATTTCGTACAAAATAAATTCTAGAGCCACCCCTGGTCCACCTTTATGGCGATATCTCGAAAAGGCGTCCACCTATAGAACTTAGGCCCACTCCTTTTAAAATTATCGTTAACACATTTCATTTGATACCCATATCGTACAAACAAATTCTAGAGTCAGGCCTGGTCCACCTTTATGGCGATATCCCTAAATGGCGTCCATCTATAGAACTATGGCCCACTTCCTCTTAAAATACTCTTTAATACCTTCCATTTGATACACAGGTCATACAACACATTCCAGGGCTACCCTAGGTTCTTTTTACAACATGGTGATTTTCCCTTACTTTGTCTCCACAGCTCTCAACTGAGTATGTAATGTTCGGTTACACCCGAACTTAGCCTTCCTTAATTGTTTATTTTATATTTATCTTAAAAATCGTTTCTTATACACCCGATTATTTGGAGATTACGAACGGTATAAGATTATTGTTCAGCCCCATTCATGAAAGGTTCGAAGTCTTCGGCTGTGCCCGTCCTTACTTGTTTTTTTTTATTTTTTTTTATAGGCTTCACTGTACGTCGGTAGAATTTTCATAAAAAATTTATCATGTCGATAAGATCGGCTGAAGCGGAAGAAGGAGGCGTGGTTTTGCCACCTTTTGTTTAGCTTTCAAACTGAAATGAAGACAGCTGAAGTTGAATGAGAGCGATTTATTTGTGGCGGCATGTGTTGCTTCAATTCAAATGAAGAAAGGTTCATTAAATTTATTTATAAGGTGATCCAATATACTAATTGGCTGTATAACAAATTTTTAAGGAATTTGTATGTAGAACCAACGAATCGCCATTGATTCTTTGAGACCTTTATTTTTAGTTGTTTCTCTCCTGTAGGATAACGTAAATATGTTTTTGGCTATGTTAGTATTTAGAGGAAAATTTTTTAAAAATTTTAAATTCATTATTATAAGTTTTGCAAAATTTCATGAAAAATCAATGGTTACGGTTTGTGTGCAGTAATATTGAAATGACATTCCATTCAAGTTTTTATTCTCTTCACATTAAAGTAGTCGATTTGAGGCAAGATCTTCAGCGGGTCTACATTCCATACATTCCATAGGACAATCACTTTAAATTTTTCGTGACCCTTGGTTTCTCGATAGGTTCAAAATTGTCGTGGGTCTTTTTGTACGACTTTTAAGTCTTAGTTATTGGTCGAATAACCCTTTTTGCCAGATTTAAAGTGAATATTCCTGGAATATTTTCACCGAGGACTCAAAACAGGTTCCTAAAACTTTAGTGATATGTAATGGACGTTTAGTTGGAATAAATTAGATATACATACTAGACTGGGTCGATTTATTAACCGATATCGCGCCGTCGATTTTTCGATAGGATTTGGGCTCAGGAAAAAGTTTCACTACGTATACCCAAAAAAATAATTTTCGAGCCTGCGAAATTTCATTTGTTGGAATTTCTTCCGACTTTGATTTTTAAGGTTTTTTTCATTTGATTGCAAAATTTTCAGGTATACCCCGTCCGATCTAAACATGTCCGCTAAAAACGTTGTCGATAACAGTTTTTTGAAAAAAAACAATTTTTTAGTAGGTCATGAAAAAACCTTAAAAATCAAAGTCGAAAAAAAGTAAAAAAATAAAATTTCGCAGGCTCGAAAATCTGTTTTTTGGGTATGCGTAGTGGAACTTTTTTTCCTGAGCCCAAATCCTATCGAAAAATCGATGGCGCGATATCAGTTAACTTTCGTCCATAAAAATCGACACACCCTAATACATACCTTTCGATCACAATCCTGAAGCAAATTGCATTACCCTGCTTATTTTTTTTTGCTTCTTTTAATGTACTTAATACCAACTTAACAATGGTGGGTCCTGCGGATTGTTGCTCAACCGTGTAGATGTAGCTCAAGAAAGCTCATTAATTATTTCTGCATAATTTAGTTCACTTTAAGGAAGCTATGGATCTCTTATCTTAGCTCCAAATCTATTTCTGTGATCATCATCACCATCATCATTAATTAGCACTTAACCGCCTTAGCGATATTGTCCGTTTCATAACAAATCATGCCAGCTATCTCTGTTTCGCGATAATTGACACCAATTGGGATCACCGAGTGCGGTCAAGTGTTCCCCCTCCTGCCTCTCCTCAACTCAGTGGAGGTCTCCCCCCTGCTTCCAGACTGATTTGTCTATTGCAATACGTTTTTCACCGAAGCGTCTTCGTCCATTCGCTTAACATGACTTAGCCAGCGAGGCCTTTGGGCTTTTATTCGCTGCACTATCTTCATATCTGCGTTAAGCTCATATAGCTTATCATTACACTTTCCTTCGTTCACTTTTGCATCCAGTATAGATAGAACCTTAAACGCGATACTAGGTAGACCGCGGAAGTTGGCGCGCGTTTTTGGGATCGCCTTTCCTTTCTGTGATCCATCTCTTTATACTTAGCTGAGCAGACCTCGCAGAGTAAATTAATTTTGTTCGCATAGCGGTACCCCGTAACACGATAACTTAAATAAATTTTGAGGTATCTTAATAAAATTTGGCATGTAAGTTGCTGGGCACTCATCTCAGATCGGTATTTAAAATGAACGAAATCGGACTATAACCACGCCCACTTTTCGATATTTCGAAAAACCGAAAAAGTGCGATAATTCATTACCAAAGACGGACAAAGCGAAGAAACTTGGTAGGTGGGTTGAAAATTAGTAAAATTCTGGACAATGGGCGTGGCATCGCCCACTTTTAAAAGGAGGTAATTTAAAAGGTTTGTAAGCTGTAATTTGGCAGCTGAGTATGTAAAGTTCGGTTCCACCCGAACTTAGCCTTCCTTACTTGTTATTCTCAGTATTAAATCAACCACTCTCCTAGCTGTGTAGTGAAAGCTTATGCGCGAAAACTAAGTCGGGTCCAACTGAGTGTTTAGTTTCCACAAAAAAATAGTTCATCTTTAATGTGTGAATTCACGGATGATGCGGTTTCGGCAGAAAGAATTCAAGTTCGGTCGTACACTAGCTTAACTTTTAAACGTCTTTCAAATCAAGATATCGAGACCGCCCAAAACGCTTAAATTGAAACTTTGGCTGCCATGAATCAGCATCTTTGAAGCCGTTATTTATCTGTAGCTGCCTTTATTTGTATAACACGAAATCGCAACGAATTAAGTGAGAAGTTCGGCCTAAAGCATGGCACTTTTTTATGCTCCACCGTTACCAACATACATACATACATATGTACATATGATGACCTAAGAAAGCACCGTAGCTACTATAATTTTGTTGAAGTGCATATAAGCCATGTTATTACGTTTTGTTTTGCATTGTTCTTGTATGTATTATGCATGGTAAATAAATATTTTAAGTATGCACTTACTTGTACTTATTTGTTATTAAATTTTTTTTCATTCTTTTTTGTTTATTTTGTCCGTAGGCGACGATTGTGCTGTGGTTATGCATAATTATTTTATTTATTATACTCAGTTGAGCAGAGCTCACAGAGTATATTAAGTTTGATTGGATAACGGTTGGTTGTACATATATAAAGGAATCGAGATAGATATAGACTTCCATATATCAAAATAATCAGGATCGAAAAAAAATTTGATTGAGCCATGTCCGTCCGTCCGTTAACACGATAACTTGAGTAAATTTTGAGGTATCTTGATGAAATTTGGTATGTAGGTTCCTGAGCACTCATCTCAGATCTCTATTTAAAATGAACGATATCGGACTATAACCACGCCCACTTTTTCGATATCGAAAATTTCGAAAAACCGAAAAAGTGCGATAATTCATTACAAAAGACAGATAAAGCGACGAAACTTGGTATATGAGTTGAACTATGACGCAGAATAGAAAATTAGTAAAATTTTGGACATCGGGCGTGGCACCGCCCACTTTTAAAAGAAGGTAATTTAAAACTTTTGCAAGCTGTAATTTGGCAGTCGTTGAAGATATCATGATGAAATTTGGCAGGAACATTACTCCTATTACTATATGTACGCTTAATAAAAATTAGCAAAATCGGAGAAGGACCAGGCCCACTTTTAAAAAAAAATTTTTTTAAAGTAAAATTTTAACAAAAAATGTAATATCTTTACAGTATATAAGTAAATTATGTCAACATTCAACTCCAGTAATGATGTGGTGCAACAAAATACAAAAATAAAAGAAAATTTCAAAATGGGCGTGGCTCCGCCCTTTTTCATTTAATTTGTCTAGGATACTTTTAACGCCATAAGTCGAACAAAAATTAACCAATCCTTTTGAAATTTGGTAGGGGCATAGATTTTATGACGTTAACTGTTTTCTGTGAAAATGGGCGGAATCGGTTGATGCCACGCCCAGTTTTTATACACAGTCGTCCGTCTGTCCTTCCGCATGGCCGTTAACACGATAACTTGAGCAAAAATCTACATATCTTTAATGAACTTAGTTCACGTGCTTACTTGAACTCACTCTATCTTGGTATAAAAAATGAACGAAATCCGACTATGACCACGCCCACTTTTTCGATATCGAAAATTACGAAAAATGAAAAATATACCATAATTCTATAACAAATACGAAAAAAGGGATGAAACATGGTAAGGTAATTGAATTGTTTTATTGACGCGAAATATAACTTTAGAAAAAACTTTATAAAATGGTTGTGACACCTACCATATTATGTAGAAGAAAATGAAAAAGTTCTGCAGGGCGAAATAAAAAAACCCTTAAAATCTTGGCAGGTATTACATATATAAATAAATTAGCGGTATCCAACAGATGATGTTCTGGGTCACCCTGGTCCACATTTTGGTCGATATCTGGAAAACGCCTTCACATATACAACTACCACCACTCCCTTTTAGAAACTCTCATTAATACCTTTAATTTGATACCCATATCGTACAAACTCATTCTAGAGTCACCCCTGGTCCACCTTTATGGCGATATCTCGAAACGGCGTCCACCTATGGAACTAAGGATTACTCCCTTTTAAAATACTCATTAACACCTTTCATTTGATATCCATATCGTACAAACGCATTCTAGAGTCACCCCTGGTCCACCTTTATGGCGATATCTCCAAAAGGCGACCACCTATACAACAACCACCACTCCCTTTTAAAACCCTCATTAATACCTTTAATTTGATACCCATATCGTACAAACACATTCTAGAGTCACCCCTAGTCCACTTTTATGGCGATATTTCGAAACGACATCCGCCTATAGAACTAAGGCCAACTCCCTTTTAAAATACTCATTAACACCATTCGTTTGATGCACATATTGTACAAACAAATTCTAGGGTCACCCCTGGTCCACATTTATGGCGATATCTCGAAACGGCGTCCACCTATGCAACTAAGGATTACTCCCTTTTAAAATACTCATTAACACCTTTCATTTGATATCCCATATCGTACAAACGCATTCTAGAGTCACCCCTGGTCCACCTTTATGGCGATATCTCCAAAAGGCGACCACCTATACAACAACCACCACTCCCTTTTAAAACCCTCATTAATACCTTTAATTTGATACCCATATCGTACAAACACATTCTAGAGTCACCCCTAGTCCACTTTTATGGCGATATTTCGAAACGACATCCGCCTATAGAACTAAGGCCAACTCCCTTTTAAAATACTCATTAACACCATTCGTTTGATGCACATATTGTACAAACAAATTCTAGGGTCACCCCTGGTCCACATTTATGGCGATATCTCGAAACGGCGTCCACCTATGCAACTAAGGATTACTCCCTTTTAAAATACTCATTAATACCTTTCATTTGATACCCATATCGTACAAACACATTCTAGAGTCACCCCTGGTCCACCTTTATGGCGATATCTCGAAACGGCGATCCACCTATAGAACTAAGGACCACTCCCTTTTAAAATACTCATTAACACCATTCGTTGATGCCCATATCGTACAAACAAATTCTAGGGTCACCCCTGGTCCACCTTTATGGCGATATCTCGAAACGGCGTCCACCTATGCAAACTAAGGATACTCCCTTTTAAAACACTCATTAACACCATTCATTTGATACCCATATCGTACAAACACATTCTAGAGTCACCCCTGGTCCACCTTTGTGGCGATATCTCGAAACGGCGTCCACCTATAGAACTAAGGCCCACTCCCTTTTAAAATACTCATTAACACCTTTCGTTTGATGCCCATATTGTACAAACCAATTCTAGGGTCACCCCTGGCCCACCTTTATGGCGATATCTCGAAACGGCGTCCACCTATGCAACTAAGGATACTCCCTTTTAAAAACCCTCATTAATACCTTATCGTACAAACGCATTCTAGAGTCAACCCTGATCCACCTTTATGGCTATATCCCTAAATGGCGTCCACCTATAGAACTATGGCCCCGACTCCCTCATAAAATACTCTTTAATGCCTTTCATTTGATACGCATGTCATACAAACACATTCAGGGTTTCCCTCGGTTCATTTTCCTACATGGTTTGTTTCCCTTATGTTGTCACCATAGCTCTCAACGAGTATGTAATGTTCGGTTACACCCGAACTTAACCTTCCTTACTTGTGTATTTTGTTTGATGTTTCATTGTATTTCGTTGAGCAGAGCTTGTACCTTGCTTTAAGATTCAATTATTATTGTTGTTTTTGTTGTTAGCATGCTTTTTCACTTTCTTTATTACACGCGCTCGCGTAGTGCATTTTTAAATTGTACTTGTAATTCAGTCACGCAAATAATATGCGGCATGACATACATACATATTGCATGCTAACGGTAATTATGGACCGCGAAAATTCTGACACTAATAATTTGTTATTCTCATATTCTTGGCGTTCTTTGTTTTTTTTTGTGAATTTTTTTTATATCAGTTGAGCAGAGCTCACAGAGTATATTAACTTTGATTGGATAACGGTTGGTTGTACAGGTATAAAGGAATCGAGATAGATATAGACTTCCATATATCAAAATCATCAGTATCGAAAAAAATTCGATTGAGCCATGTCCGTCCGTCCGTCCGTCCGTCCGTTAACACGATAACTTGAGTAAATTTTGAGGTATCTTGATGAAATTTGGTATGTAGGTTCCTGGGCACTCATCTCAGATCGCTATTTAAAATGAACGATATCGGACTATAACCACGCCCACTTTTTCGATATCGAAAATTTCGAAAAATCGAAAAAGTGCGATAATTCATTACCAAATACGGATAAAGCGATGAAACTTGGTAGGTGAGTTGAACTTATGACGCAGAATAGAAAACTAGTAAAATTTTGGACAATGGGCGTGGCACCGCCCCACTTTTAAAAGAAGGTAATTTAGAAGTTTTGCAAGCTGTAATTTGGCAGTCGTTGAAGATATCATGATGAAATTTGGCAGGAACGTTACTCTTATTACTATATGTATGCCTAATAAAAATTAGCAAAATCGGAGAACGACCACGCCCACTTTTTAAAAAAAAATTTTTTTAAGTCAAATTTTAAAAGAAAAGTTAATATCTTTACAGTATATAAGTAAATTATGTCAACATTCAACTCCAGTAATGATATGGTGCAACAAAATACAAAAATAAAAGAAATTTTCAAAATGGGCGTGGCTCCGCCCTTTTTCATTTAATTTGTCTAGGATACTTTTAATGCCATATGTCGAACAAAACATTACCAATCCTTGTGAAATTTGGTAGAGGCTTAGATTCTAGGACGATAACTGTTTTC
The DNA here is from genome assembly GCA_029619165.1 of Eurosta solidaginis. Classification (NCBI taxonomy): domain Eukaryota; kingdom Metazoa; phylum Arthropoda; class Insecta; order Diptera; family Tephritidae; genus Eurosta; species Eurosta solidaginis. The sequence continues at coordinate 5,784 of JARSSU010030644.1, read as the reverse complement.
TGTGAAAAAGGGCGAAATCGGTTGAAGCCACGCCCAGTTTTTATACACAGTCGACCGTCTGTCCTTCCGCTCGGCCGTTAACACGATAACTTGAGCAAAAATCGATATATCTTTACTAAACTCAGTTCACGTACTTATCTGAACTCACTTTATATTGGTGTAAAAAATGGCCGAAATCCGACTATGACCACGCCCACTTTTTCGATATCGAAAATTACTAAAAATGAAAAAAATGCCATAATAATATACCAAATACGAAAAAAGGGATGAAACATGGTAATTGGATTGGTCTATTGACGCAAAATATAACTTTAGAAAAAACTTTGTAAAATGGGTGTGACACCTACCATATTAAGTAGAAGAAAATGAAAAAGTTTTGCAGGGCGAAATCAAAAGCCCTTGGAATCTTGGAAGGATAACTGTTCGTGGTATTACATATATAAATAAATTAGCGGTACCCGACAGATGATGTTCTGGGTCACCCTGGTCCACATTTTGGTCGATATCTCGAAAACGCCTTCACATATACAACTACCACCACTCCCTTTTAAAACCCTCATTAATACCTTTAATTTGATACCCATATCGTACAAACACATTATAGAGTCACCCCTGGTCCACCTTTATGGCGATATCTCGAAAAGGCGTCCACCTATAGAACTAAGGCCCACTCCCTTTTAAAATACTCATTAACACCTTTCGTTTGATACCCATATCGTACAAACAAATTCTAGAGTCACCCCTGGTCCACCTTTATGGCGATATCCCGAAAAGGCGTCCACCCATAGAACTAAGGCCCACTCCCGTTTTAAAATACTCATTAACACCTTTCATTTGATACCCATATCGTACAAACAAATTCTAGAGTCAGCCCTGGTCCACCGTTATGGCGATATCCCTAAATGGCGTCCATCTATAGAACTATGGCCCACTCCCTCTTAAAATACTCTTTAATACCTTCCATTTGATACACATGTCATACAAACACATTCCAGGGTTACCCTAGGTTCATTTTACTACGAGGTGATTTTCCCTCATTTTGTCTCCATAGCTCTCAACTGAGTATGTAATGTTCGGTTACACCCGAACTTAGCCTTCCTTACTTGTTTATTTGGTTTCTGATTGCCTCCTTTCACTTTATGGCTTGCTCTTTTTGTGATTTATTTTCATTGTTACTCTGCGCGCGTCCACTTTTGTAAAAAAAAATCATGAAAAAATGTGAAAGTTATTTTAGATGAAAAGTATATTTAATTTTTTATGCATTAGCATATAATAAGTATTGTATAAAATATAAGTATGGAAACCTTCGTTAAGTACTTTATTTATATTGGTTTCTGGAAGTTGCGCTGTGGATTAGGGGAAGGAATGTTCTATGATGATTTCGGATTTAATATAAAAAGTACTTAAAATTGTATGTGGCACGTGTTTCGAATTTTTTTATTGTTTAGATAGAGCAGATATCTAAAATTTGCGCCAGTCATTATTTCTGTAGCATATCTAATTAAATGCTTCGCCAGGATTTCTCATTCTCAGCAATTATGGCAATTATTTCAACATGAATTTTATTTTAGCCCAAGCAATTGTTGATGTTTCCGAATAGTGGGGGATATTGAACAATTTTGGAATGATTATGCCGTTATACACTTTCTATTTTTTTTATAATAAATTGGTTTCGACGTTATGCCATCTTTCACAAACCTTTTTCGTAGTCCTCTATGTATTTTTTTAAATTTTGTATAATGTTTACACGCCAATTAGAAACAGAAATGTCATTCTATTTTTCAAAGCAATTTGGGAAATTTTAACCACCTGACATGAGGACCGACGAAGGCGACAGCAGCTTCGACTATACGTTGTAAATCTCTTCAAAAAACTTTCTCTGAATGGGACTCGATCGGCACTCCTACGATGGTTGGATTGTTGATTAACACATTCAGCCAAAGCCATTCCTTTGTTGTTGTGCAACTTTTCCCATTGCCTGCTTTGCGTAGTTTTTATTTTGTGGACAGCACATACTTTTGTATGTTTGTTTGTATCAAGCTACACTTTGTTGTGACAAGTTTGTTGTATGAGCTGATTTCACCTTCTTCTTTTTATAGAAATACAAAGAATTAACCAATGAATGTTTGTTTCTAACATTTAGCGTGGAGTCGCCTTAATTGTTTTCAGTGTACGAACACTTTTTAAAGCAAATTCTTATTTATTTTATTTAACAGTTTTTGAAAAAAATCGAAACAACGTGACCTCAGGACCGATAAGGCTACAACAGTTTTGACCATACCCTGTAAATCTTTTCAAAGACTTCTTGCCGGAGTGGTATTTGAACCCGCGATGGTTAAACTGTAGTCTTAGACTTATGTGAGCACAAAAATTGATGTGGCTTTTGTATGGACTGTAAGGAAATATATAATACTAATCTACATAGTAGTTTCTTATCACAAAATGGGATTTTTACTCATTTTTAATTTTTCTTGCTTTTTTACGTTATTATTATATATTTATATTTAACAAGTAAGGAAGGTTAAGTTCGGGTGTAACCGAACATTACATATTCAGTTGAGAGCTATGGTGACAACATAAGGGAAAATAACCATGTAGGAAAATGAACCGAGGGAAACCCTGGAATGTGTTTGTATGACATGTGTATCAAATGAAAGGCATTAAAGATTATTTTATGAGGGAGTGGGCCAAAGTTCTATAGGTGGACGCCATTTAGGGATATCGGCATAAAGGTGGATCAGGGTTGACTCTAGAATTTGTTTGTACGATATGGGTATCAAAAGAAAGGTGTTAATGAGTATTTTATGAGTGATCCTTAGTTCCATAGGTGGACCAGGGGTGACTCTAGTATGCGTTCGTACAATATGGGTATCAAAAGAAAGGTGTTAATGAGTATTTTAAAAGGGAGTGATCCTTAGTTCCATAGGTGGACGCCGTTTCGAGATATCGCCATAAAGGTGGACCAGGGGTGACCCTAGAATATGTTTGTACGATATGGGTATCAAATTAAAAGGTATTAATGAGGGTTTTAAAAGGGAGTGGTGGTAGTTGTATAGGTTGTCGCCTTTTCGAGGTATCGCCATAAAGTGGACCAGGGGTGAATCTAGACTTTGTTTGTACGATATGGGTATCAAATGAAAGGTGTTAATGAGTATTTTTAAAGGGAGTGGGTCCTCGTTCTATAGGTGGTCGCCTTTTCAAGATATCACCATAAAGGTGGACCAGGGGTGACTCTAGAATATGTTTGTACGATATGGGTATCAAATGAAAGGTGTTAATGAGTATTTTAAAAGGGCGTGGGGCTTAGTTCTATAGGTGGACGCGTTTTTCGAGGTATCGCCATAAAGGTGGACCAGGGGTGACTCTAGAATGTGTTTGTACGATATTGGTATCAAATTAAAGGTATTAATGAGAGTTTTAAAAGGGAGTGGTGGTAGTTGTATATGTGAAGGCGTTTTCCAGATATTGACCAAAATGTGGACCAGGGTGACCCAGAACATCATCTGTTGGATACCGCAAATTTATTTATATATGTAATACCTGCCAAGATTTCAAGGGTTTTTATTTCGCCCTGCAGAACTTTTTTCATTTTCTTCTACTTAATATGGTAGGTGTCACAACCATTTTACAAAGTTTTTTCTAAAGTTATATTTCTCGTCAATAAACCAATCCAATTACCATGTTTCATCCTTTTTTCGTATCTGGTATAGAATTATGGCATTTTTTTCATTTTTCGTAATTTTCGATATCGAAAAAGTGGACGTGGTCATAGTCGGATTTCGTTCATTTTTTATACCAAAATAAAGTGAGTTCAGGTAAGTACGTGAACTAAGTTCAGTAAAGATATGTCGATTTTTGCTCAAGTTATCGTGTTAACGGCCATGCGGAAGGACACACGGACGACTGTGTATAAAAACTGGGCGTGGCTTCAACCGATTTCGCCCATTTTCACAGAAAACAGTTAACGTCATAAAATCTATGACCCTACCAAATTTCAAAAGGATTGGTAAATTTTTGTTCGACTTATGGCATTAAAAGTATCCTAGACAAATTAAATGAAAAAGGGCGGAGCCACGCTTTGAAATTTTCTTCTATTTTTGTATTTTGTTGCACCATGTCATTACTGGAGTTGAATGTTGACATAATTTACTTATATACTGTAAAGATATAAATTTGTTGTTAAAATGTTACTTTAAAAAAATTTTTGTTTTAAAGTGGGCGTGGTCCTTCTCCGATTTTGCTAATTTTTATTAGGCGTACATATAGTAATAGGAGTAACGTTCCTGCCAAATTGTATCACGATATCTTCAACGACTGCCAAATTACAGCTTGCAAAAGTTTTAAATTACCTTCTTTTAAAAAGTGGGCGGTGCCACGCCCATTGTCCAAAATTTTACTAATTTTCTATTCTGCGTCATAAGTTCAACTCACGTACCAAGTTTCATCGCTTTATCTGTTTTTGGTAATGAATTATTGCACTTTTTCGGTTTTTTCGAAATTTTCGATATCGAAAAAGTGGGCGTGGTTATAGTCCGATATCGTTCATTTTAAATAGCGATCTGAGATGGGTGCTCAGGAACCTACATACCAAATTTCATCAAGATACCTCAAAATTTACTCAAGTTATCGTGTTAACGGACGGACGGACGGACATGGCTCAATCAAATTTTTTTTCGATCTTGATGATTTTGATATATGGAAGTCTATATCTATCTCGATTCCTTTATACCTGTACAACTATCGTTATCCAATCAAAGTTAATATACTCTGTGAGCTCTGCTCAACTGAGTATAAAAAAATGTTCACCCCTAGAACGTAAAAAGCAAGAAAAAATAAAAATTAGTAAAAATCCGTTTTGTGATAAGAAACTGCTATGTAGATTAGTGTTATATATTTCATTACAGTCAATACAAAATACAGTGATTTTTATGACCATGTTGGCTAAGAAAGAAACGTACGTCCTTCACATACTTAACAAATTTGCAATGAGAACACCGGCGTTATCCCCGCTCATTTTGCTATCGCACAGCTGCATCGAGGACGGCGTATATTAACAATCTCAGTATGTAGAAGCTTTCAAGATGTGCAACAACCGGTGTCGATTCACAACCTTTTTCGGCGGTGTTCAGGACTGCATACAAGACTACTAAGATTTTTGAGCTCACGGTTTTTTGACACAGCGGGCCGGATGTAGGGAGTTGAATCTTTCGCTTCGTACACCTTTATGGTAAATCAAGTGTACTTATTGGGAAGTATTTGGTTGGACAAATGTATTTCTACCGGCAACCACCGAGACCATTCACAATGAAAGAATCTAAAGTGAAACTAACATGCATGTTCTCTCAACTCAACCCATAACCCTAGGGCGTAAGATTCAATCTATATATTAAGAATATTCGAAGACAACTTCATTAAATAAAGGTACTCAGTTTACTCAAAGAGCCAGAATTCTGGCTCAAAAGGTTTACTGCTGTGCCTGAGTTTCACATTAAATTTCTCTTATTTATAATCGATTTGTACTTTTGTTGTGCTAAAACACTTGCAACAAAAAATTGCACCGAAAGGGGCACAACGCTGAAACCGGTTGGGTCTCCAATTCAAATTTTACAACGTATGACGAATATACCTCAACTCTCTATTATTTTATATATTATTTCTAATTGCTGTTTTTATGTACGGGTCCCTTTTTGCTCTTATTTGGAATCCAAATCTATAAATAAAGTTTGGGTTGTAAGATGGAGATTCGTGCTATTAGCGAGCTTTGGGCATTATTGGTCGTAGTGC
>JARSSU010030643.1:0-60138 GCA_029619165.1 Eurosta solidaginis | reverse complement strand
AGTACATACAAACTTATACCCTAATAAAAAGACAAATAAAATGTTCAATAATGGAAAATCATGAGTTCAATATTAAGATAACCTTTATTTAACAATCTGCCCCTGATCGGGTGCCCGAGAGGCCCGTTTTGCAGAAGAGAAGAAAAGGGGGGCGGTACTACAAGTGCCCATCGACGCCTTTTTGTAGACGAGAAAAAAGGGGGTTTGGATTGGGCGGTACTACAGGTGTCCAACTGCTACTTTTTGTAGACGAGAAAAAAGAGGGGGTGGGGGATTGGGGAGCAGTCGCTCGATTAGAAATCTATGGGACTCTTTAAAACGGCTCGGGTGAAGTCTAGACTCATTAGAAATATAGGGGACATTTAAAAATTTTCGCCCCATATAACGATCCTCTCCTGAACGGCAAAGCTCTGCTAAAAGCAAAAAGCTCTAAGCTTTTTCTTATACATCGGCCAGAACACGCCACCTAGCGGAAGATCAGCCAGAACACAAACCGAAAAAACGGATGCGCTGCTTAGCGGAATTGTTTTGCTGTATATATATGTGTGTCGGTGTCTATATACTTTTCCTTGCACATTTTTCCTTGCACCATTTGAGTTAGAACCCCCATGTTCGGCCTGGGTGCGCCTGAAACCGGCAGTGGGAAGGGATGGTTCACTAAAAATAGACAGAGAAGAAAAAGAGAACGCAAAGAGGATTTCCTCGTTATAATAGAGTATTTAATTAAATTGAAAGGAAATATACAATGCAAAGGTGACCAGTGATATTTTACCTGTATAACAAAGTACGGCGTTGATCCTTGGACGATGCGTATCGTTAGGCGGTTGATCGAGAAAGAGGCCGGTTATGCCGTTGATGACAACCGCTAAGCCGCGAAAAAAGTCCTCTGGTATTAAGAAGGGGAAAAAGCCACACACACAACCACCCTTACGTATACGTGCATAGGTGCTGACAACCTGCACACACACACACACATGAATGTGTGTGAACCGCATGCATGTGCTGTGACGTGAGTGTGGGTGGCTGGAAATATTATTAAAACGTTAGGGAGGGGCGCCGTCAATCAAGTGAAAGTTAGGCATTGGGCCTAAACATGCCGCCCCCTTGCGGTACGCAACCTCACAGTCCTCCAAGGATCACCGACCGTAAAGAAGAGGAAAAAATAAAAACTTATAACTAACTTAATCTAACGACGGCCAGTCCGCCGGCTTGGCAGCACGCACGATGAGTTGCATAACGTGCAGGCATGAGTGTTGATGCCTCGGTCATTCGCCACTCTTCCCGTCCTGGTTAGAGGTTGACGAGCAATGGTTGCCTAAAGCTAGGGAGAAAGAAAAGCAGTAAGAAGATATATGTATGTGTTGATATTTCTTGCCGTTTAAACAAAAAGACTCCATTTATTTAAAAACGTACTATTTAAATGTATGAACTTAAACAATAGGCTAATATGTTGAAGATTCCAGGCTGGTTACGTATGAAACAAAAGATTTTTATTTTTGTTGTTGAGGCCTAGAGCTCGTTTATATTTAAAAAGTTACAAAAGATTTTTTTTCTTTTCACTCCATAAATAAAAATATAAATAAATAAACGTGTAATATATTCTAATTTACGAATTAGGCTTCTGGCCGTAATGAATATATAATAATAATAATAATAAAAAGTAACCCCTAAGGTGTCGTAGCACCCACCCGATTACAGGGTTTTAATGTTGAATTGGGTTTAACCGAATGAGGTTAGGAAGATGCAAGAACCTTTTCATTTAGCTCCTGCCGGAAGGTCAGATCGGCTGGGTTCCCGAGAGCACCCACCCGAATATTGTGCTCTGCGCGAGCAGGGGTCCGAACGAGGGCGGCAAAACTCCTGGTGTTATCACATCGGCATATATGTACGTCGGCGCCAAGAACCAGCCGGATCGGTGTGGAGGCATAAAACTGCGGGTCTGTCAGGCGGATATGCTCGCAGGGAGCCGCCGTGCTGGAGTCGATACTGTGCGATGGACTGACGCGCTGAAATCGCTGATGCACACCGCGTGGGTCGTCACAGTCTTGCTGTTGCCGTATTTCCCGCGGAATCGGATAAGCAGCCGAGCTCTCCGGCGGCGTGGGTGGTCGGCAGTGCTAGTTCCTGCGCCAGGCTGCGGTCGATCGTTGTGCGGGGGGAACATGCATCAATAAGTGCACGCACAAGTCGTAATCGCCCCCCGGCTTCCACCTTCACGACCGCAGTCGGCGTAAGACTAGCCATTGGCCGCAAAGTGGGACCCGAGGTAGTGTTGCTGATGGGATTACCGTTACGGAATGTCGTACGGAGAGGTAGCTGGCGCGGCCGTGGGGCCAGTCTACGCTCATGGTTGCTGTCGTTGTAAGTGGAATTACTCGTGCGATGTCGCTGGCGTGGCCGAATGGCCAGTCGACGTTCGTGGCTGATTGGATGACTTTGCGTGTGTCGTTTATTGAGTGAGCGGGAAGGCCGTGCTTCCGCGCCACTCTGGCTCCGTCTTTCATGGGCTAACAGGGGTCGGAACGGCCGTGGGTCCGATCCCCCGATGTACGGTTGTGGCGACTTTGTGGTTGCTTCCGCCTGGTGATTTTCTGGTGCGTCGCGATAAAAGGCTGACTCTGAAGCGTGAATGGATAGCACTTCATCCGTCTCTTCTCCTGCGTGGTGGGACCTACTCTCTCTGGATGCCCGTATCATTTCGCGCTCTTCCTCTTCCTCCTCTTCCACTTGCTGTGCCCAACTTTTATAGGGCTCTGGTTGTCGTGGAAGATCTTCCATCGGTAAATGTAGTGTGGTGTGGTGTGGCCGACCACATCGTCGACACCTGCCGTCGCTGGAACAATTCTTAGCGCGATGTACCATCGACAAACAATTTTGGCAATAGTTAAGGCGTATGATCTCGCGCAACCGCTGCAGAGGGGTCTTCGCCCGGTAGACAGTACACGAGCGAATGGGGTGTTGAGCGTCACATAGAGGGCACGGCTTGGGGTAGCGACCGGCCTGGCGCTCGGTTCTTTGGCGCAACGATGCGTAGCGAGTCATTCTATGCAGAGTGTGAAAGAAAACAAAAAGAAACTCATTTACTTATAATGCCTGTGTCACGCGTTCGGTGGCGAGTAGACCCTAATTTGATTATCGAGGTTAGGAAATTTTATTAGCTCGTGTGTAGGGGGAAAATCATCTGTTGCTGCAAAAAATATATTTGGCGCACATTATGTTCATGGCCTCTTTCCCTGCACGTCATGTGCCTGGGTCTTTAGTGCCTTATTTTGTTTAGTTTTTGTCACCCGGTAGCGTTTTAGTTAGCCACGGGCACACTAGTGCTGCAGAAAAATTAGCATTTACGATTTTCGGTTCGCACATTCTGGTACCGAACCGGGTAGAAAGTGTATAGCGTGGGTTCTTTTGAGTCGCTGTTATTTGTGTTGTTGGTGCTAAGAACCAACAATTTTCCTGCCCGCCACAAAAAAAAATGTTTGGAACGCGAAATTTTATACTATATAAAGGAAAAAATAAAAAATCTTCGTTTTGGAAGAGGGGGGAGATTTATCAAATGTATAATTTTTTTATTTGTTTGTATTGCCCTCCGCTTATTTGTTCAACTTTCCCCCAAGTAGGCTTGTAGTCCTGTTAAATTGATGGCCTTTATCAAATGGCACGGTTCCCGAAGGGTATTTTGCTCCGGTACCGATTTTTCCGGAAACGGGTTTTTGGGTACCCGTTTGCATCTTTTATGCATCCCTAATATAATGTGCATTTAAAACTCAGCATATATATGTACATCCGTTGGTACAAGTATATGGGCAGTCAGTGCACGGACTTTACCGCATTGGTAGATTGACCAACCTTTTTGACCCATTTTTCATTTTCTACTACTTTTACGACTTCTGCCACCAAAACTTAGATTCTACCAATATTTCGGTATTTTCGCACTGAAAACGTATACTGCGACATTTGTAAAGTATTGAATTGCCGAGCCCACCCAACTAACTTAGGAGGGTGATACTGACCAAATCAGTCAATTTTGAAAAATTTGTGGACAACTTAACAGGAAATAAATTTTTTGATGAGACAAATAGCGTGAATAATTTGAAGGAAAACAAAAAGTTTTACGTAAACGATAACATGCCGAAATCGGTTATTTTTTGGCAGTATGTTTGGTATTTTGGAATATTGTTGTTGTGATTAGACGTTTTGGTGCATGTTTGTCAGTATCTCACACTCATGATACAGGAAAAAAGTGAGTACCGTATAGGCATAAGCTATGTAGGTATATACAAATGTACATGTAATTTTGTCTTGTTTACGTGTTTTAAAGTGTCATTTCCATGAAATGCGCGTTATTTGTTTTACAAGACATTATTAATTGTTTGGTACAAATATGAACTGTAGCTTTTGTTTTCTTGGTAAAAACTACCAACTACTACTATTTCCATTTTTTTCAGACATTCCTCTACAAAAGTCGCGCACGGGTCAGCATACCAACGGCAAAGGCAAAAAAAAACGCACATTCATACATACCCGTGTATAGAATGTAAAATTCCTATGAATTGAAACAACGGGAAATGTATCCAGTGATTTTCCGTTCTTTCATTTCATTTTTTACTACGACGTGGCCTGGAGTAATAACGCATAAAAAATTAACGTTGCTAGTTTAGACATTATGGGCAAGCCAAGAGGTCTTCGCACAGCCAGGAAGCATGTGAATCATCGCCACGATCAGCGTTGGGCTGATAAAGATAACAAAAAAGGCGGTTTAGGAACAATATGGAAGGCGAATCCTTTTGGTGGAGTATGTCACGTCAAACAGCCTGACTCTGCCATTCGTAAGTGCGTGAGCGTGCAACTCATCAAGAATGGTAAGTTATTGCTTGTGCTGAGTGTTATCATGTTAACAGATTTCTTAAGATTTTCAATAGGCAATCTGGATAGTAGCAGCGTAATAAAAATTCTCACAAATATTTTAACCTATAAAAAGTAAGAAAACTAAATTACGAAGCTAATAAGCTAAAAATAGGACAATATAATAAGAAAGTTCGTCATCCAATCATAGTAGAAAGTGTTGCAGAAGAAACCTATAAACTAACCTCAAAATGTAGAGGAGAAAAATGAGTCTAGTCTGGACTTGGATTGCTACATTTCTGTATGCAGAAATTGTTGTAGTACTCCTTTTAGTCTTTACCTGTAGTAAGTCCAAGTAAGTGGAATCGGCTATTTAATCAAAGTTTCTTGCAATGCTGGCACAGCAAGCGCATCTTTATTTCTTTCTTATTATTGGCGTCCTAATATTATTCCTTTTGGATGCCGTACGTGAAATGCGAAAATGTGCAACACATGCATCGGCTGATCATGAACACTTAAATGTTGAAATGCAGCATAGCATGCGTTTATTCCGTGCGCAGCGTAATTTCTACATTTCTGGATTTTCAATTTTCCTTGTACTCGTAATACGCCGTTTGGTGACATTCATTTCTGCACAGGCTACACTATTGGCACAAAGTGAAGCTTCAATGAAACAAGCGCAAAGTGTCACAGCGACAGCAAGAACACTGATGGCTGAAAAGAGCACTGGTAAGGGAAAGGAAGTTGGTGTAGGATAGGTTCTGTTGCAACACATTGTTGTTGTTGTTGCTGTGTGTAGTTATGATATACGAAATAGGTATTGTAAAGATTTTGTTTGAACCCAGAAATTTGTTTTAATATATTTGTGTTTGGCAAAATATTCTTTTTTATTTGTGGCACATTTGAAATTTAATTTGTAGATATTTCACTACAAATGTTGCCTTGATTTTTCAATTTGTTTGGGTTTTGCTTCTGACATGAACCTAATATCGTTATATAATTGCACGTTTCAACTTCTCAAAGTTAAGTTTAGATATTGTGAAAAGGTACCGGTACTTTATATGCATTATAAAAAATCTCGGCAACGGATAGATGAGTCCGCATTATTTAATTTTTTGTATTGTTAATAAAAAATGTCTTGTATTCGCAATTATTTTAACTTAGCAATACGTTTAAGAAACTTCTCACTTCATTAGGTGTACATACGTGGCAAAGTAGCAATTTGAAGCAAAATGTTAAAATAACTTAATTCGAGTTTAGAAAATAAATTTTTCATCGAAACCTTGTTCATTCGCTGTTAACAATTTATAGTCGATTTTTATTAATAACTCAAATTATCAGTTAAAGCTCTTAAAACGCCTTAAACTAATTTAACATATTATATTACATTTTTATCACTTTTTTTTTGGTTAGCAATAATTTTAAAGTTATGAAGTTATTCATTGAATAGCCCAAACTTCATAACTTCGAATATAAACGCTTTCTTGCACCAAACAAGAACTGCAGACATTCTGGTAAACGTCCAAGTCAGCTTACACTGTGGAAACATCGATTTTGTTTTCGCTTTTATTATTGTACTTATATGACTAATAAAGCATTAACAATTACCGAAATAAATCTTTATTATAAAATGTCAGTGTTCCTATAATGCGTATTATGACTTTACTCTATATATTTACTCAGTATAAGTAATATGATTTTTGTTTGTTTGTTTAAATTCATCTATCTGGTATAGAACCATTTCCGTGTGCAGCATGCTAACGCACAGGTGTAAATCACATTCACCCACGCACAAGATTATACATGTAATTTTTTCTTCCTGTTTCATTCAAATTAATTTTAACTAGTTTTTTTGACAGATATGCATGATTGCAGATTGCCACGACAACTGTCGCGGATCGCACTTGATTTCCTTGATTCGAAGCCTAACTTTTTGACACGCTTCTAGAAAGCCAACCATGGATGATGTAAAAGTGATTCTTTAGAGCGATCACCATAATCATAAGTCAATTCTTCTCCCGGTTCAATATCATCTTTTGCTAATAAAATTAAATGTGGACGCTGTTTTACAACCACAACTTTTGTGATAAGATTGCCATTGCGTGAGTGATTCACTAGGCGTCCCAATTCCCCAGTATCCTCAGTCGCATCAATGCAATACTGTTGATTTTTATGTTTAAAATAATACATATAGCAGCCCGAGTTTTCGTCTAAAGCATAACGTTTCTCACGCTCGCTAGCTTCTGTCATAGATATAAGATCACCAATGTATTCCACAACGAATTCACCATGTTCAAAATGTCGATCGGCAACAATACCACGTTCTTTGCCCTCGAAGTATGCTACTTTCATACCATCAGCTTGCTCTTCTAATATAGCTTTTTCGAGTGAACGCATCATTTCTTCTTTAACGACAGTTTTAGTTTTACGGACACTACGTCGAACTGGGAAGAACTCTGTAAGGTCGCGATTATTATTTGTTGCGGCCAAGGGTTGTCCATTTTGTAATTTCGATTTGTGCGGTTGAAGTTTAACCACATGATTTTTAATACCAATCGGTTTTTGCTCTTCTTTGCCTTTGGTGTGTTTTTTTTCCGTATCTTCTTGAGTTGCTACAACTATTGGTGTTGATGGTGGCGCTGCGGGTGCGGTTGCTATTTCTACAGGCGGATTGATTGTGCATTCATCGTTAAGATAACATTTCGGTTCATTTTTAATGTCAGGTAGTAGTCCTGCCTTCGTTGTACGGCAGTGATCCTCAACCATTAAATTATAAAGTAGGTTTGTACATCGCTGTTTGTTCTTCAATCTCATGACGAAAGGGGTCACTGTTGTGAATACATTTAATATGTATTATGAATTCGTAATATTATTGTCATTACTAGAATAAAGATTAGCATTTATAACGCGTTCTGTGGCAGACCATGGATCTGCCTTAGGGTTCTGGTGTCCTCGCTCGGGGTGAGCGAGTGAATTTTGGGTTTGATTTGTAAGAATTAAAAATAAGTGTTTTGTGGCAGATGGGGGATCTGCGTGAGGGCTTTTCTGGTATCCTCGTCATGGGAGAACGAGTGAGTGGGGCGATTTTTTGTTTTTTTTTGAAAGGAGGTATGTGGAGGAACGGAGGGATGGTTAAGAGGAGCTCGTGGTCCTCTCACAGTCTGTCTCCGTGGGAAGAAGGATCAGTTTGACCAAAGGTCGTCTGACTTGACCCTTCTCGGTTCTGAGGTCGACAACACGTACTCGGTTATCTTCGCCGGGGTGTACGTTGACGACTCTACCTAGCCTCCACTCGTTGGGAGATAAGTTGTCCTCTTTGAGGACAGCGAGGTCTCCCACTTTTATATTTTCTTTGGGATGCTTCCACTTCACTCGTTTTTGAAGTTCGGATAGATATTCCACCTTCCATCGTTTGCAGAAAGTGTGATGGAGGGCTTTGAGTTTCTGCCATCGATTGATCATCGAGGCAGAGCTCTCACTGGCATCTGGTTCTGGTGGAGCCAGCAGGTGGCTGCCGGTTAGGAAATGTCCTGGGGTTAGTGGTTCCAGATCCGTTGGGTCATTGACCCTGGACTGAGAGGGCGCGAATTGAGGCACGCCTCAATCCGGCACAAAAGTGTTTGGAACTCCTCCATAGTATACTTATGGGGAGACGCGACCTTTTTGAAGTGGCTTTTGAAGCTCTTCACTCCCGCTTCCCACAGGCCGCCCATATGTGGAGCGGCGGCGGGAATAAAATGCCAAGTTAATGCTTGATGGCTATACCTGGAGACTGTTTTGTCTCGGCTTTCTGCCAGGAAGGCTTTGAATTCCGATCGTAGAGATCTGGAAGCTCCGACAAAGTTCGTACCATTGTCGGAGTAGATGTTTTTCGGACATCCTCTTCTCGCGATAAAACGCGAAAAGGCTGCGAGGAAGCATGGGGTGCTAGGTCACTAGTGGCTTCTAGGTGGATGGCCTTAGTGGAGAAACAGACAAAAGGCATACGTAGCCTTTTGACAGTCGACATCCCCTACCGCGGTAGCTTTTGATGTCGAAAGGCCCCGCAAAGTCTACCCCGGTATTGGTGAACGCGCGGGTAAAAGTAGTCCGTTCGCAGGGAAGGGTCCCCATAAGTTGGGACTGTGCCTGCTTTCGGTGAATAATGCAGGTTTTGCAATTGTGGATGATGGCTCTGATCATTGTCTTGACATTCGGTATCCAATACTGGGTTCGAATAAGGCGGAGCATGAGCTGGTTCTCGCCATGAAGGGAATCATGATGAATCATCATGACTGCAAGGCGAGACAGCCTGCAATTGTAAGGCAAGATGATCGGATGCCGCTCGTTGTATGACATGTCTTTTGAAGCCCCTAGACGCCCTCCTGTTCTGATAATATCATCTTTGTCGATGTATGGGTTGAGTGACAGGATTTCACTCTTCCGATCAATAGGTTCCCTATTTTTTAATTTTAAATATTCTGTACCGTAAAATTGTTTCTGGCAGACTCGTATTAATGCTTGAGTCGTTGCCTTAATCTCATCGGCTGAGATTATGCACGACTTTTCTTGGAACACTGCTTTAGTTTTAGGATGCGTTCTTTTATAGAATCTCCTAACATAAGAAGAACTTTCAAAGCTCGTGGTAAATCTGAAAATCGGTCAAGAATATCTATATGATCTACCCTTGTCGTGGCATATGTTTGTGCCCTCTTCTCCTCAACGGACGTTTTGTATTCGGTCTCTTGTGCTGGCCAGTGGGAATTGTCTTCTTGCAGCCAAGAAGGTCCCTGCCACCACAACGAATTGTTGACCAACTCTGATGCAAGTAGTCCTCTGCTTCCTAGATCCGCTGGATTAGATTCCGAGTCCACGTGAAGCCAGTCCTTGCTACCGACCATATCGATGATCTTGGTGATTCGATGTGCGACGAAGGTTGACCAGGAACAGGGCGGCTTCCTTATCCATGCGAGCACTATGGTTGAATCCGTCCATAGACGCAGTTTTACGGGTCCCATTCTGATGTTCCTAAAAATGGATTCGGTTATTTCTGCTAGCAGAACTGCTCCACAGAGTTCTAGACGTGGAAGTGATATAGTCTTCACTGGGGCTACTAGGGTTTTGGCTAGCAAGAGATTTGTGAAAATTTTATCGTCCCTATTTACGCGCATGTAGATTGCTGCTGCATATGCCTTTTCCGATGCATCGCAAAAACCGTGTATTTCGATGTCGTCCTCGGGCGTAAAATTTACCCATCGCGGTATCATAATGTTGTCTATCTCGTGATACTGTTCGGTGAAATTTTTCCAACGTTCCAATGTACTAGTCGATACTGGTTCGTCCCAAGCTGTGCCCTCTAACCATATACTCTGCATGAGTATTTTTGCCACGATGACCATTAGTGCAAGCCATCCTAAGGGGTCGAAAAGTTTGGCGACTGCCGATAGAACGCTTTAGAGTAAAAATACCAGCCCAGCCGTAAATAAACACTATTGAAATTCGAAGCTTTATTATTTATTTTTATATTGCAGACTTTTTGTCTCGGTAGCGACAACAACAGAGGTTTATTTTCCAACTGTCTGTCAAAACGACAACAAAAGGATTTATTTTTGTACTTTTGCCTCGGCAGTAATAACAGAAAAAGGGGACCACTCGCCACCTACACAGTTTAATGGTTGAATTGTAAAAAAGAAAAGTGCGTGCGATATTGTTTTTCGGAATTAAAAATAAGTGGAAAAAAGTGTAAAAAAAGTGTTTTAAGTGACGTGAGCGCCTGCTTGATTAAATTGTACTTGATTTTGTGTCTGTGATTTACAAATCAACAACAACAAAAAAATGGTTAAATATCGTGAGGATGTTTGAAAGTGAGGTTATGTTATCCTCTTCCTTATGTTGTGTCTGGAAAACCTTACCACTGGTGGGGGGGATAAACCAGATAATCACAAGGACCGAAATAAGTTAACAAATCAAGTGGTTTAACTTTTAAAAATGGAAAAATGGTGCCCACTAAATAATTTCACCTTTTACACTTCTTCTCGATTTCAATATTTCGCGCACAATACGGGTCTTTTCTTTATTTTTCTTTAATAACACTTAAAAAAATGGCAAGAAATATAACACTTACATCTCTTTCTGCTGTGGCTCCGGTGGCTCTGCTGATATGTGTTGTTTTAGTAGGCAAAATGTGCTGTGGCTCTGGTATTTAGATATAAAAAAACTCCTTTCTGTGTTTTTGGCTGCTGGGGCGAATCCTTTGTGGCAATTTTTTGCAAAATTTGATAGTAGGCAAATGTGCTGTGTTGTGGACTGTATAACAAAAGGCGCTTTTAGTTCCTGGTGAGGAGGACCAATGTTCGGCCTGGGTGCGTCTGAAACCGGCAGTGGGTAGGCGCACACGGGTCGATCTCGGAAGGGATGGTTCACTCAAAATAGACAGAAAAGAAAAAGAGAACGCAAAAAGGATTTCCTCGTTATAATAAAATATTTAATTAAATTGAAAGGAAATATACAATGCAAAGGTGACCAGTGATATTTTACCTGTATAACAAAGTACGGCGTTGATCCTTGGACGATGCGTATCGTTAGGCGGTTGATCGAGAAAGAGGCCGGTTATGCCGTTGATGACAACCGCTAAGCCGCGAAAAAAGTCCTCTGGTATTAAGGAGGGGAAAAAGCCACACACACAACCACCCTTCCGTATACGTGCATAGGTGCTGACAACCTGCACACACACACACACACATGCATGTGTGTGAACCGCAGTGGGAGCGCAGAGAAATGCGCATGCGAAGCAGTGGCGATTAAATGGACACTCAGAGCAAATAGCGGGAACCTGGACGCAGGGACAACAGTAGGCTCTTAAAAAATGAGAAATATGGAACGCCACCCTGAGGTAATGCGAAAGTGGTGCCGGGGTGGGCGACGGTTCCAGAACGGGGCTGTTTTTTAGTCTACGGACACACGGTTGCTGCGACGGCAGCATTTATGGTGCATTAGGCATTTTTCAGCCTCCCCGCACAAAACCGCATGCATGTGCATGCATGCACCGAACTTTGGCGTGAGTGTGGGTGGCTGGAAATATTATTAAAACGTTAGGGAGGGGCGCCGTCAATCAAGTGAAAGTTGGGCATTGGGCCTAAACACCCCATTTACATACTACTTATAATAAACAACAAAACGAACTCGAGCACTAGTGCGTCAGGAGTTCAGGTGCTACCTCCAATTTTGACCAGAACTACGAATCGGTGCATGGCATTAAACCTTACCTTGTACACGGAATAACAATGGACAACATAAAACTGCTTTTAAATACCTTAAGGACAAGACCAACTGGGTTGCACTTTCTGAAGAATCAGGGTTATTGCTACTTATGCTATTCTTTTGGTGCATTTGGAGGAAGATGACAGAAAAGACACTCTTACCTGAAATAAACATTGCAAATCGGCTAAGTCGAAGAAGCCAAAAAAGATAGAAGGAGACGGAGAAAGAGATAGAATGAGACGAAGATGGAGATCAAGCGAAAAAGACGGAGGGAGGAGTGAATAAAAAGAATAGGAAAAAGTGTAGAGGGGTAGGGCAGAGTTAGACGGAAAAAGCTTATTAAAATTTATGCAGATAGGCCAAATTTAGGGCATAATAACGTCTGCCGGGTCTGCTAGCATATTATATATTTTTACTTATCAATATTTGATTTCCTTAAAAATAGATTTCAAAAACATATCAAACACTAACCGCAAAATGAACTGGAATGAAAAATTTGAAATGGGTAATTCCGGCCTATAGGATAAGGGATTGTTATGACAGTTAGTGAAATCGATAACTAAGTTATTCAGGTCGAGTATCTTCATGCGCCGAATTATTCATTTCAAACATTTTTTTAGTTATACACTATGAAAGTATCACAATTTTATTACATTCCAAAACTTGTAAATTTCACGAATGACAAATATCAGCTATGCCAACTATTAGTTAGTTTAATTAAATGTCAACTAACTTCCCTAGGCGCCATCTGTTGGTAAGTAGTTAAATGGTTAGATGTTGTTTTCAAATTGAACATATGCCTCTAGTAATCAACGGTAGCAAATTACCATGGTGAGATATCTTTTTGCTATGGTGGGAAATCTTTCTAATAATAATCTGTTATTCATTTCATATTTGCCAAAAATAAGCATTTAAATATATTTTGCAAGAATTTGCCACGGTGCCTTGATATTGCATTTCAATTTTATTAGCGTGTGAATCATGTGTGAGATTTTTTTACGAAGATCTTTTTCTTTAATGCTCTCCTATAAAGCTTTAATAGAATATGAGTAAGTAGAGTACTATTTCGCCTAACTACCCCAACCCTAAATGGCAACCCTACTCAAAAATGTCCCTATTGTAATGCGGAGTTAAATACCTTTCGTTTGATACCCATATCGGCATATCTCATGCAATTTTTTTTTAATTTCAAATAGGTGGCAACCCTATTAAATTTCGAATAGTTGGCAACCCCAAATGGTAACCCTACTTAAAAATGTCCATATTGTAATGCGGAGTGAAATACCTTTCATTTCATACCCATATAGGCATATCTCATGCAATTTTTTTAATTTCGAATAGGTGGCAACCCTAAATGGCAACCCTAATCATAAATGCCCCCGTTGTAATGCGAAGTGTAATACCTTTCGTTTGATACCCATATCGGCATATCTCATGCAATTTTTTTTAATTTCGAATAGGTGGCAACCTTGTGAAACATTCTGAGTGGCTACACCTAAGTAGAAAGTTTTTGAAGTTTATACATTATCTCTGTGCCAAAGTTCACTTAAATCGGTTGAGCCGTTCCTGGGATCGTTCGGCTATACAAATATACAAGAATTGATCTTTTAAAGTTATATAATATATCAAATTGCAGTGATTATTGGAATCTTGATACAGACAACGAAGAGGTCATGCATTTGAAAATTCGATCTACATGTAATTAAATATAGCGGTTGGAAGTGCCGAGAGGGCCTAGAAGGGACATTAAATATAACCTCGCCAAGCAGAAATGGACTGTTTATCATCCCTCTTAATAACTTTGCCATGAATAAAACACCAAGCATCTCCCTACGGTTCTGTAGTGAAGGCAGCTGTAAAAGTTTTAACCGGCTACAGTAGGGCGGTAGATTCCCTAATGGATCCCAGGGCAAATGATTTAAAGCAAAAATTGCTTTTGGACCGATTCCAATACACTGTGAATTTGATAACGCGGGTTCCAGATAATGGAAGTATATTCCAATATAGGTCTTACTAACGATAAAAAAAGAGTTTTAGTGACATAGGAGTCATTGAATTCTTTTGACCACCTTTTTACGAAAACCAAAGTCACTCTAGTCTATTCACACACGATTCGGTATGTAATTTGAAGTCCAGTTTAGGGTCCATTATAACGCCAAGATCAGTAAAGTTTGCGACTTGCTTAATGATATAATCGCCCATCAAGTACTGATGGGATTAAAAGATTTCCTCGTAAAACACATAAACTTCGGTAAGTTTATTGACATGACGTTTATATCACACCACCCAACTAGGTTATTCATATCTGATTGAAGAAATGCCCTATCTTCAGATGAGCGAATGGGCATAACCAGTTTGACATCATCAGCGGCATGCAGCGCTTCAAAGCATTTGAGAGATCATAAATGAAGAGCAAGAACAACACTGGACCAAGGTGACTGCCCTGGGGAACTCCAGAAGATATATTGATGAATTCAGACAAGCAATTGTTAAACACAATGGTTTGCTTTCTTCCTTCCAAGTACGCAGAAACCCAAGAGAGAAGCAGTGATGGAAAACCCAATCGATCGAGTTTTACTAGGAGTAACGAATGGGGAAACTTTATCAAACGCCTTACTGAAATCAGTGTAAATGACATCAACTTCGCGGTTCGTCTTAAAATTATTGGATATAAGGGTTGTGAACTCCAGCAAGTTAGACACAGTGGACTTACCCTTGCAAAAGCCATGTTGTGACAGGCCCGCTGCTGAAGATACTGTAAAAGCCATTTGCTTTATGACAATTGATTCGAATAGTTTTGGAATAGCACAAAGTTCCCACTTTTATAATAAAGTGGTATTATAAATGACTACTTCCACTTCTTAGGAAATATCCCTTGCCTCAAAGAGGCATTAAATAAGCAGGTAAGGGGTTGACAAAGAAATTGAGCGCAAGTTCTTAGCACAACAGATGGTACTTTATCAGGTCCACTGGAGTAGGAAATTTTCAGACTTTCCAGATGCCTTAGTACCTCATCTGTATGAATATATGGGATTTCTACTGAGTTAAGCAAAGGTAACATATATTGATAATCCACCAGAGGGGAGTCAGGAATAGTCGAATAATTAGATTTAAAAAGTCAGCAAATAGATTAGCAATCTCGGAGTAATTACTAGAAATATGATCGTTATACTTCACTACAGAAGGATACCCTTTAATTTTTCTATTGTAGTTGACGAAGTAATGAAATGATTTTGGATTGGAAGAGATCCGATGCTTAATCTTCATCATATAATTCTTATAGCATCTCTTCTGTATCCTGTTGTACTTAAGGCGCACGGTGGAATATGCAGCATATAGATTGTTTTCTGTGATTTAAAAATAAATTAACAAATTTCAATATTAACTTACCACAGTTTAGCTTACTCTTTAAATAGGGCGCCTGGAGCCAATGTGAATATTTGCTGCACACCTTTTAGCTGACGTTGGCGATTTGCAACGTATTCGAATGTTAATTGCCAAATCCCACGCATATTCATTAATCGTTGGCAATAAGTTTACTTTATAGCCAATTTCCACTTCATTATTAGCTTAACTCATGTTAAATTCGCCCACAAACCCATACCGATACATAAACTAGAACCAGCGTCGATATATATATTGTGTATGAGAACACAAAGGTGCGCACATTTATGTATATCTTCTATTCACCGACCCGCACACATACTTAAGGCGGTAACACAATGACATTTTTCATATAGATGAGTTTAACACAAGCTTATGCATTCCAATAACATCGCCACAATCAACCAAGATTTTGCGTTTGTAAATATGAAGGAACTGCAGACTTGGCAATTGAAGTTCATTACGCCTTACACATTCACATACAAAATTTCGCGAAGCACTGTTGTAAACATTCTCCCTATACAACAAAAATACTTGCCAACATATTTTTTGTCGTATTCATTTCTTGTATTGCAGTTTTTACTTGAAAATTTTATAAAATTTACCAACGAGTTGGAATAATAATTTCATTTGCAAAGTGTGCCAACACCCTTAGACAAAGCAAATGTCAAATTCTTATGATTTGCTTGGAACAAAATTGGGGAGTTGGCTACTTTTCAATATCAGATGGCGCTAGTGTCGCTCATTCTACCATTCTCCATAAAAATACATGCAATCTACTCATAATACATAAGCATGTGTTAAACACATCTATATGAAAAACTGCTTATGTGTCGGAGCTGTCACATACGTCCATTCATTATCACTGCAATTGGCAACAAATAAAAAGCCACGAAATTACCTGCATGGATACATCGATTCACAGGTTAATATTTGTATGTGTATTTGTAGAGTTGGTGGAGTCTAGAACCAAACAAATTCGTAAATACCGTCAGTAACCCAATGACCAACCAGGAAGCTATCGAAGCTGGATATCGGACGCTATTGACTATTTCGCTATGCCGTCTGCTGTGCAATTATTTGCTGTTATTTGTTTCTTTTGTTATTTCTTGCTTGGCTGTGTGTTTGAAATAGCGCTAAGCTGGTATGTGCGGGTACTTATTGCAAACTTTTAATATACTGACCTGATGTGGGGGTATTCGCTTCCCAAGGCAGTCGGTTCTATGTACCGGAGCGACTCGGGATTTTTCCCGACCAAGGACTGTCATTTCAGTGTGACCCCATCTAATTTGTTTCGTCCCTCCACAAATTGTCATCCTCCCAGCAGCTCCTTGCAGCAGGACTGCTCCATATTCTCTTACTCCGGGAAGGCATCGAATCCAATCCGGGTCCGTCTCCTGACCCCGGTCCTGAGAAATGGTTTTGCTGCATCTGCCGGAAAAGAATCTTTTTAGGACGGTCATACTCTGTTCAGTGTGTCTCGTGCAAGGGATGGTTGCATCGGACAGGTTGTTCTGGGCTTGATCCCAAAACCCGACGTCCACGTAACTTTTATAAATCTTTTGTGGCTCCTTGCTGTTCACGCCCAAGGGCGTCCCGTAGTCTACGTCTAAGCGCCCCCCACTACCTTCCAGCAGCCCCGCTGCTCAGCAAGCCACAACAAGTACCCGCTGCTGCTCGCGCCCCACGGCGCCAACAACTCAAACAGCTGCTACCACTCATAACTACAATCTTCGTTGTAGAGTCGGAAGCAATGCTGAGCAACAGCCCCTGCCCCCGTCTTCTGCACAATAAACGGAGACGCCCCCACACGATGGTAGGAAGCTGTCACAGCTCGCCAGATATCTCAATCGTGAGCGCAGAACTCGTAAACTGCGTCAACTGGCAGCCGATGGTAACATTGGCATCCGACCACCTGCGCATACTTATTTCGCTTGAGCGTAACGCCGACTTCATCGTCACTGAAAACCGCACTTTCATAAACTTCAAAAAAGGAAAGTGGGAAGAATCCTTTACAGACAGCCGCCTAGCTGCCCTCCCTATCCCGACTGATGCCCGCCAAGGGGAGCGTGCCTTCCGTAAGGTCATTAAATCCGCCTCGGCACATTTCATTCCCGCCGGGAGAATTCCCGAAATCCGGCCCCACTTCCCGGCCGAGGCCGCAAACTTAGCGAGAGAACGTGACCTTATAAGACAGCTTGACCCAGGCGACCCCCAAATAAGGGATATAAACCAACGCATCAGATTGCTTGTAGATGAACACAAGCGAGCGAAATGGGAGGAGCACCTCAGACGTTGTAACCTCTCTACCGGTGTGGGTAAACTTTGGTCCACCGTAAAGTCCCTATCGAATCCGACTAAGCACAAAGACAAAGTTTCCATCGCCTTTGGCGACAAAGTGCTGTCGGACGCGAAAAAAGCGCTTTCTGCCGACAATATATAATGCATCCTACGGTCGACAAAGATAGACGGAGAGCCAATAGACGCGCACATAAAAACAAATTCAGCGCGTCACCAATCACCATCACCGCTAAAGAGGTTGAGGACGCCATTGGTCGTGCTAAACCATCCAAAGCAGTGGGCCCAGACGGCGTAGCCATGCCGATGCTTAAAAACCTAGGGAAAGAGGGGTTCAAATATTTAGCGCATGTCTTCAATCTGTCTCTTTCCACCTTTGTCATACCTGAGAAATGGAAAATGGCCAAGGTGGTCCCGCTACTAAAGCCTGGGAAACCAGCTAACATAGGTGAGTCGTATCGTCAGATATCTCTCCTATCGCCAGTGGCAAAGACGCTTGAAGCCATTTTGCTCCCTTATTTCCAAGCAAATTTGCAGCTAGCCCCTCATCAGCATGGCTTCAGAAAACTCCATAGCACTACCACCGCGCTGAATGCCATTAGCACCCAGATAAATTGCGGTTTAAATCAATACCCCACCATAGAACAGTACTCGTAGCGCTAGACCTATCAAAAGCTTTTGATACGGTCAACCATGGCTCGTTACTGCAGGATCTGGAAGGGTCTACCCTTCCCCCATGTCTTAAAAGGTGGACCGCAAATTATCTGGGTGGTCGGCAGGCATCGGTGCAATTCAGAAACGAAACATCAAAACCAAGGAGAATTAAACAGGGGGTGCCACAGAGTGGTGTCCTATCCCCACTTTTGTTTAATTTCTACATATCTAAGCTACCTTCACCACCGGAAGGAGTCACAATCGTTTCCTACGCCGATGACTGCACAAAATGGCCACAGGCCAGGCCCAAAGATCGATGCGCTATGCAATAAAATAAACGGCTACCTCCCTGATCTCTCCAGTTTTTTCGCCTCGCGAAACCTGGCATTATCACCGACTAAATCTTCCGCGACCTTATTTACAACATGGACGCCCCAAATGTCGACCATTTTGAACATCCACGTCGATGGCACTACGCTACCGACTGTCCGACACCCCGGAATCTTGGGTGTGACGTTTGATCAGGATCTACATTTTGGTGAGCACGCAGCCGCAATTGTTCCGAGAATTCAGAGCCGTAACAAAATCCTCAAATCCCTCGATGGCAGTACTTGGGAAAAGATAAAGAAACGCTCATGACTACATACAAAGCAATTAGCCAGCCGATTACGTGCTACGCGTCACCCATATGGTCGCCAAGCCTAAAAATCACCCACTGGAAGAAACTACAGGCCTGCCAAAATACTGCTCTCAGAATCGCCACGGGCTGTCTTCTTATGTCCCCAGAACACCATCTGCATAATGAGGCGAGAATACTCCCCATCAGGGAGAGAAATGAGATGCTGACCAAACAGTTCCTGTTGAATACCCAGAAACCTGGGGATCCCAACAGACATCTGATTGATGAACCAGCACCGCCTAGGGGCTTAAGGAGTCATCTCCGTAAGCATTTTGAGGAAATACGGCACCTGAGAACCCAGCCGTATGAAGTGAAAAAACACAAGCAGGTCCTTGGTGAACTCCATAAACAGGCGTCGGACCTTTATGCCGGGAATTGCCCGGTGAATCCAGTACTTAACGAAAATTATCCAAAACATGCGGAAGAGGAACGCATACTCCCCAGGGAAACGCGTGTCACTCTTGCTCAACTCCGTTCTGGATACTGTAACAGGTTAAACTCTTACCTATCCAGAATCAACCCCGACATACAAAATGTATGCCCCGCTTGCAATGTGTCCCCACATGACACCAACCATCTCTTCAATTGTAATGTTGAACCAACGCCTCTAACACCCCTTTCCCTATGGTCCACCCCTGTTGAAACGGCAAGTTTCCTTGGACTCCCGTTAGAGGATATTGATGACAATTTGTGATCGGTCGCGGCTATTAGGTGGGGCGAGCATTGCTACAACAACAACAACATGTGGGGGTATTTAACAGACTCATTCATTTTGTTAATTTCTTTTTTCCGATTTTAGCTATGCTTCTACCATCATCGACAATTTGCAGGTGCTTATCCATGCTGTATACAACCCAGCAAAAAATGCGACTAGTCTAGGAGGACTCTGGGATGAGTCGCAAAGGAGTATGCGAATATAGCCAGTTCTGATCTCCTTATATGGGTTGGTGTTTTTTGTTTGAGCATGTCCTATGGAGAGACCAATTGTACCTGTTTATGCCTGAACGGGTAGTGTCGGACTGGTCCTCTTTATACCTCTACGGATACTGTCGGACAGAGCCTTTATGTAATGTTCGACACTTCCTCTTTGTAGCACTGTGGGAAGTGTTCGATAGGCCCTTTTTGTATCCATACGGGAAGTGTCGGACATATCCCTTCGTACCAAGTCAGTCACACAAGTCTCTTTAGTTCGCCTATGGGTGCTGTCGGACAAGTCCTCTTTCTACCTCTATGAAATTTCATACGGATTTTATAATTATTAAACTCTAATCTCAAACTAACTGATGCCAAATATATGCAAAAGGAACTATGGGGGATCAATTATATCACAATGTGGGACAATGTGGGCTCTTTAGGGATTTATCACAAAATTTTTTGCAGGGAACATTTTGCTTGTATATGTATAGGTGTGTGCGTGAAGCTCTTTAATTTGGTCAAGTCGAACGCTGCACTGAATTTACTGAACTGGCAATCTTAGAAATTTATGGATTTCAAGCTGGATTATGTGAAGTTCTTGCAAAATCGAAATTCATTCGATAAATAAAAAAACTTCAAAAGTAGAAAAGCAATAAAATAAGGAACAATCATATAGGATAGCGTTTCCGTCGGCGGTGTCGAGCAGGATATTTAAAGTAACGACTGGAGGTTTCTTGATAGTAGATTTATCTCAGACAATGTTTACATCGTTAATATAGGGAAGGGAAATGCCTATGGAATCATAGGCCAATGTAACTGAACAAGTTCATGACATTTGTGTGTATGAAGCGGATGGAGGCACTCTCTTAAGAGATCCAGAATCAAAGCAAGCATTTTAATATTTTTTGAACGAACTTATTTATTTTATCACTTTGGATAACTTGAATTAACACCATGGACTCATTCAGTTTATATGAGGTTACCACGGACCGGCCAGTTTAACCATAATTAGAATTGCCTATTAGGTGAGTGATATTTTCAGATAAATAAAAGTTTTGAAATGCGGGATGTTCTGACATTAGTATAGAGTGCTATCGAGGACATAGAATGCACTTTCGCAACAGTATGGATAAGAAAAGTGATATAAAGGGGCAAAATAGTCGAAGAACTTATACAGATGGAGAAAGAGGGGCGGTAACATAGGAATGAAAGTTTCCTTGAAACGTTCTTTGACACACATTTTCCATGGGTAAATGAATAGAAGCGATAGTAGACCGTAGTTTCATTAAGCCGGTAGTGCTGTACTTGTTGACTGATGCCAAGATCGAGTGGGCGTTGAAGACTTCCTAAATTTGAACCGGTTGTTAGTATGGATGGACAACATAAAACTGCTTTTAAATACCTTAAGGACAAGACCAACTGGGTTGCGCTTTCTGAAGGATCAGGGTTATTGCTACTTATGCTCAAAGAAGCCAAAATACGTCTTTGCCAACTAATCCGCGGGACGCAGATCTTTAAAGCGGGAGGAGTTAACACGCTGGCGGCACCCAACATGTTGGATTCCCGCAAGCCGAAGTTTACACGAGCCGCAGTGTCAGCATAATTATTCTTCCCACGGTCCCATAGCCCACTGCCGCTGTGTCAGCATAATTATTCTTCCAACATTCCCATAGCCCACCTGCAGCTGCGTTAGCATAATTATTGTAAGCAGCATAATTGCAACCTAACACCCGCTTCAAGGCCAAGCGCATTTCACCATAACGCGCAATAGCATATTAGTACCTCTGGCTAACATTAATTGGAGACGCAATGCGTTAGACGTTGCGTCAGCAAATTCTAACTCACACGAGTATGAAATATGGCAATTGCAGAAGTGAACATTCCTGCAATGCATGAAGCCCCTGGGAAGTCAAGGCCAAGGTAGCTTGCATGCGGACGGCGTGTGTGTCTAGCTACAGAATGTAGCTGCACGAAATGTTATAAAAGGAAGCATCAGTACACGCAGAGGGCGGTTGCGCCGGGGTTCCCCTACTAATTACTTTCATAATGTATTATTAAATACCGAATAAATAAACTTGTCAAAACTTTAACTTGAAAAGCTCTTCCTTGTTTTTTTTGTATACAGGGCAAGTTGGCCCTTTAATTTTTTTTAGTTTGTTTGTTTGCTTTCTTTATTTTCTTATAAACATTTATAATTATACAGTATTACAATCTAAGTTAATAATTAAATAAGAAAATAGATAATGACATTAAATACTCATATTTATGAGCAGTGGAAATGCCATTTCTTCCATTCGGTATTCGCTTTTTTAAAATGCTTGTGGGGCGCATTACAATAAAAAGGTACAATATATAAGATAAGCATGAGTAGAGAGATTCAATGATACAACTATTATAAATACAACCAATAATTAGAGATATAAAGTTATATATATATTTTTTTTTACTATAAAAGTACATCAGATCTTAATAAACATCAAAGAATTATGAGATAGGACGCAGCAGAATTTCTATCTCCTCATGATTGAAACCAAGAAGCCATTTCTTCACTTCCCTCAGAAACGCTGGTAGCCTTCCAATAAGCTGTATCCCAGCAGGTAGTTTATTGTATAGTTTACACGAGACAACGGTGTAGAAGTTACGAAAAAGTGTGGTGCGAAATCTAGGAACTCTTACTAGAGGCAGCAATGCCCTTCTTAGATTGTGAATGTTGTATATCGGACTTTGTGCATACCCGCTCCTTATAAAAAAAATGTTTAGAACTTTATAATAGTATAAATGACTCATGGGAAGAATATTCAGTGTTTTGAAAAGATCTATAGAATGCGTTAGACGACCAACGTTGCACATTCTTCTGATAAGACATTTTTGTAGAATTAAAAGCGAATGAATTGTACAAGCATAGGAACCACCCCAACAACTAACACCATATTGTAATTTGAGTGAAATAGTCCATAATAAACCATAGCCAAAACCCTATTTGAGCACAATCTTTTTAAATTATATAATAGAGCGTACGGTGACAGCATATAAACCTTCATAGCAGATATATGCGATGACCAACTTAAATTTTGGTCAATTATAACTCCTAAATATTTGAAATTTGAGACAATTTCGATCTTAAAGCATTTACTGATACAGTTTATTGCCTCGTTAAAACTGAGTGTAGTGCTATGTTGAGAACAGTTATTAGCGCACAATTTGTGTCTCTTGCAATTGGAAGCATGAAAGATAATATCGTTCCTTGCTGGTTCCCTTCCACTTAAGTTAAAATATATTAACTTTGTTTTACTGCTTACCACGAGTTTATGGCTTGCGAACCAAGTTATTAACAAAAAGACATCGTGGTTAATATCAGCATTAAGATTAAAAGAATTTTGTGAACCATATGCGATGACTAGGTCATCAGCAAAGGCTGTAACTTTACCCATTAATGGCAATGAGAATACCGAATTTATGTAAATTAAAAACAAAATTGGCCCAAGAACCGAACCCTGTGGCACACCTAAGTTTATAGATCTGGGTCGCTTAGAATATTATTAACTTTAACTCTCTGAACTCTGCTCGTTAAGTATGACTCAAGCCAACTAAGAAAGTTCCCACGAAAACCAGCCGAACTGAGCTTATTCATTAAAATACTGTGATCTACCATATCAAACGCTTTTGTTATATCTACAAAAAGACTAGCACAGCTTTTCCTTTCGTCAATTGCTTTGTAAATAGATGAACAAAAGTCAAGAAGAGCGTCTTCAGTTGACAGTCCAGACCTAAATCCAAATTGCATTGGGCTAAAAAAATTTATTTTACTTTAAAATAAAACCTACTTTTCAATGCTTTTTCAAAAACTTTTGATACTAACGACAGTAGTGATATGGGACCTGTAGTTATTTTTGTCTTTTTTGTTACCCTTTTTGAAAAGCGGTATCACCGTGGCGCATTTTAAGTCTTCTGGAAAAACTCCCGAAGATATACTTAAGTTAAATAAATATTTCATTTCGACAATATAAAGAGCTATGTTCTTAAGCACGCGATTCGAAATGTTGTCAATACCACTTGAACCGGAATTGTTTAAATTCTTGATAATTTAAGAATTTCTGAACCTGAGATGGGATCAAGGAAAAAGCTGTTACTAGGAGGTATGAACTCTGCGTACATTGGATCTGCTTGGCAAATGAAATGATTTGTATCGCTTAACGTTTCAGAGACGGTACCTACATTCACAAAAAAGTTATTAAATACATTTGAAATTTCGAGATAGTCAGAGACATTAACACCATCCACACTTAACACAATAGAGTCAGGCTTTCTCTTACAGCTAGGGTTTATAATTTTATTCACAGCATTCCATTCCTTTTTTGAGTTGCCATTTGCTGCAATTATTATACGTTGAAAATATTCATCGCGACTTTTGCGTATATTTTTTTTTAATCTATATGTCAAGCGACGTACCCGTTTCCTGAGCTTGGTGTTCATCGGATGTTTATTGCTTTTGTTCCTTAACATATTCTTCAAATTAATCTTTTTTACTAAGGTATGACTTATCCAAGGTTTGAGAGGTAAAGTGTTTCGGTTAGGAAAAAAGGAAATAATTGCATAGTTTATATAGTCAGTGAGTGTTTTTGTGAACAAATTGTAAGCCCGGCTTACGTTGCTTTCAGCAAAAACAGCTCCCCAATTTTCATGGCGAAGAGATTCACTTAGGACATTGAAATTTATTTTTCTTGTGGCTGATAATATAGTATTGTTAACTCGCCTATTTACATTAAGATTCCTTAGCTGAACACCAGTCATGCAATGATCGGAAATTCCAAGATCAAGGCTTATTCCAATATATATATTATCATCCATATTATTCCCTCTAACATATAGATGATCAATACAGGTCCCTGAGTCTGGACTTGTTGGCTCTTGAATGAAAGAAACTAAACCATGGTCTACTAGAAGCGCAAGAAAGCTATCTAATAAAACGTTAGTTCTTAATAGGTCAAAATTAAAGTATCCCAAAATAAAAATTTTAGACGTGTAAGGATCAAGGATCCTTTAAGTGGCGCCCGAGCAGGGACCAGTGAAGCTAAGCGCATTATAAAGTGAAAAGAGGCTGATAACCCAAGAAATTGCAAAGAGGGAAAAAACCCTGCATTATAAAGTGAAAAGAGGCTGATAGCCCAAAAAATAATAAAAACGAAAAAACACTGTGCTAATGCTAAACCTGTACGTTATAGGGGCGTAAGTAGAATATCTAAAAATAAATCTTAATTTCTTTTTTCTTGCAGGATAATGGAAGCTCTACAGACACCGTCACAAATTTGGCAGGTGCGGTTAACGCACTCCTGGAAAAAGTGAACAGCGCCGATAGGCGGGCATCTGCGTTGGACAATCTGCGATCCCGGCTCGACGTCTTAGAAGGAACTAGCCAATCGTCCGTACCGGAAGCAGAACCGCAAGCTCCTGCAACGGAGATGGATCTTACGGACATCTCCAGGTTACTGTGTGAAAGAATTGCAAACCTTTGACGGCAATCCCGTCCAATACATTTCATTGGTGCACTCTGTTGAGAGCATCCTGTCTGACTTCAAGGTGGTAAGAAACACACCGATATACCGTGGCATTTTACAGCACATTCGCCAAAAGGTACGGGGAGCAGCTGACACTGCCCTGATATCATACAACATATTCGAAACCAACAAGAGTGCCATTAAGGCGTGCCTATCACTCCATTAGGCGGATAAACGCGATATTCGTACTTTGGAGTATCAACTCCATCAATTATCTCAAAAAGATTCACGGCTTGATGAATTCTACGCTGCCGTGAATCATCAATTCTCTGTAATCATAAATAAGATCAAAACAGAGATGTACTCTGAGGAGACAACAAGAATCCTCATAGAAACTTACAGGAATCGTGCCTTGGATGTTTTCATCCGCGGCCTGAACGGAGAGCTGGCTAAAATGCTCCTCATACAACGTCCCAAAAGCCTACCTGAGGCATATTCCGCATGCCTCCAAATTCAAAACACTAGTTTCCGATACTATACGATTCACCGCGCACGCCACGGCAATCGCGTTGTTGCGCCAACGAACGCGATACTAGATCAAATGCATGATTTAGGTGCCACCAGGGCACCACCAATACCTCCAAGGACAAAATGGCATCCCCAGGAGCGAAGATTCTCTTTCGAAAAGCGAAATTCAAATCAACAGGAATCCCCAAAGCTAGGCCAACCAACTTCTTTGTAACCACCAGATGAAAAGATGGACGTGGACCAGTCAATCCAGAGTAGGTCCGTAAACTACATGAACCGGCCAAACCCCTTCAAACGTGATGCTAGGTCGGAAAATACAAAGCAACAGCGGCTTTATCATGTGATCACAGACGAGGCGGAGAAAGAAGCTGAACCGGTCCAAGAAGAGGATTTTTCACCCAACGGCCATCTAGCGTACCATATATAGAATCCAGACTTTCCGACGGCCGCACGCTGAACTTTCTGATCGATACGGGTGCGAATAAGAATTTTATTAGCCCAGCTGTGACAAATCAGGGCTGTCCTGTGCGGAAATCATTAAGCGTTCGATCAGCGGAGGGCTGCGCAGATATAAACGAAAAAGTAACTTCGAAATTTTTTAGAGACTTAGGCATTAATTCCGAGATAACTTTCTTTATCCTTCCCGGTCTTAAAACATTCGATGGGATTA
The DNA here is from genome assembly GCA_029619165.1 of Eurosta solidaginis. Taxonomy (NCBI): domain Eukaryota; kingdom Metazoa; phylum Arthropoda; class Insecta; order Diptera; family Tephritidae; genus Eurosta; species Eurosta solidaginis. The sequence continues at coordinate 33,434 of JARSSU010030643.1, read as the reverse complement.
TTGGCGACGATACCCTTAAGGATATCAGTGGTTGACACGAAGAACAGTGTTTTAAAAATTGATAAATATAAAATTCCCCTTAAGGCACGAATATCCAGTGAAGTAAATTATACAATGTCTAAGAACCTTCCTTTAGAAGCGAAAATAGGGAGCAGATTCTCGAACAATATTACTTCTCGGCAATGGCCAGGCAAATCAGGGAATATTTCAAACAATGTGACACCTGCAAACTAAATAAATACGATAACCATCCATCGAAACCCTTCCTTCAGCCCACAGCGATTTCAAGCTATCCCTGCGAGATTCTGCATATAGACATCTTCGAGATTGAAACACAAAAATACCTTAGCGCAATAGATAAATTTTCAAAATTTGCTAAGCTATTTGCGATAAAGAACAAGTCTCAATACACATTAGAAAAAGCTTACTGCTCTCCTGCACTACTTCTCAGTACCGAAAATATTGGTCATGGACAACGAAAGAGGTTTTCTAACTCCTCTTGTCTTAAACTATGTATGGTATAGACGTCTACCAAACCCCCATACAATGAAGTGAAAGTAACGGTCAGGTTGAGCGCTTGCACTCAACCTTGATTGAAATATACCCGCTGCATTTCTGTTGAATTTAATAGATTAACTCCGGAGGAACGCGTCTCGATAACAGTGGACCGGTCCAACAGTACCGTTCACTCTGTTATTAAGCGAAAGCCAGCAGATCTATTCCTTAACCGCACTTCTAGAGTCAATTACCAGGATTGGTAGACTTCAGAGAGAAAACGTATGAAGACTTTAAAGCATTATTAGAAGGGGAGCAGGAGGTCAGGAATGCTAGGTTGAACAATAAACGTTCTACCCCACGCACCTTCAGTGCAGAAGACAAATTATTTATTGCAAATAAACAGAAAAAGGCTAAACAAAAGCCACTGTACAAAGAAGAAACTGTTGCTGAAAACAGAAACGTAACTATTGTTACTGAAGGTGGGAAAAAATCCCACAAGTATAAGACGTAAAAAACGTCTGAGATAACATTGGTCACAAGGCAAATCTCATGCTTAGATCCTTTAGTCCCAGAGCTTTGGGTGCAAATTATTTTGTAGCTGATCCAATAATAGGTTGGTTCAATTCCAAATAACTTGTTGGTTCGAATGATGACGATCGGTGTGGTTCAACTCCACCATAAGGTCTTTGCTTTAATTGACGTGAAGCTACTCGTGCCACGAGTAGGCCATTTGCAATCATCAACGCTTATGGTTAAAAGGGATCACTACGACCCTTTCGTCAGCTGAGAAATCGCCTATATTCCGGTGCAAAATAAATTATTTTTGAATACAATGTACGCACTGCTCAAAATAAAAAAAAACAATCTCACTTTTTTTACTCCAATAAATTCAAAGCACCAGGCAAGAGGCTCAACAGGTCTTTTGTTAGCACCTACAAATCTGACATCAAAGTAAACCCCAAGGCTTTCTGGAACTATGTTAAGGCTAAAAACTTTGCTCGTCTATTCCTTCATCAGTCTTTTACAATACGGAGCGAGCTTCTGAACCTTTTGCGGCGGCTAATTTATTCGCAGACTTCTTTCGCGCCAACTTCGTGGCGGAGCCTGATCTCTCAACGGGTTTCCCCTCATTAGTAGATAATTCTATTAACTTTGGCGCCCTGACTCTGTCGCTAGACGATATTATTAATGGGATTCAAAATATAAAATTGTCTACCCAGACAGATACTGACGGCTTATCGTATTATGTTTTTAAAAACTGTTTGGCTTTGGCTACCCCACTCCTGCTAATTTTTAACAAATCTCTCGAGTGCGGCGAGTTTTTGGATGCATGGAAGATGACCCTCATCAGCCCTGTTTTCAAACACGGTAACAAAAACAATGTTGTTAACTATAGGCCCATTGCCAAATTGTCTACCATTTCCAAACTCTTTGAGTATATTGTCAAACAGAAAATGTATTTTGCCGTTAGGTATCTAATCATAGAGAATCAGCATGGGTTTGTGTCTGGCAGATCTAGTGTGACGAACCTGTCGATTTTCTCTGAATTCTGCCTATCAGCTTTTAACAGTCGCCTTCAAGTCGATGCAGTATATCCTGATTTTTCTAAAGTGTTTGATAAAATCAGCCATTCAAAATTGATCTCAAAACTGGCCGGTATAGGCTTCCACTCAATTTTTCTTTCTTGGCTAAAATCGTATCTTGTTCAGCGGAACTGTGTAGTTGTGTTAGAAAATGCGCGTTCGAACTCTTTTGTTGCCACCTCAGGCGTAAGGTAGTATTCTTGGACCATTACTATTTATAATTTTTATAAATGACATTTCGGTATGTTTTAAACAATCAAACTTTCTGCTATATGCTGATGATTTAAAGGTTTTCTCTACCATTTCAAACTTGTCAGATTCAGATAAGTTACAATCCGATTTGGACAATGTCGCTGCCTGGTGTAATTCAAACAATCTACCGCTAAACGTTAGTAAATGTTTTCACGTAACGTTTTCTAAATCTCGTTATCCCATATTCACATCTTATACAATTTGCGGTTCCCGCCTCTCGACTCTTACAGAACTGAAAGATCTTGGGGTAGTTTTCGACTCTAATTTTTCGTTCTCGATACATTTAAATTCTACAATTGCTAAGGCCTATTCTGTTTTCGTTCGCGATACATTTAAATTCTGCAATTGCTACGGCCTATTCTGTTCTTGCTTTTATCCGGCGTTTTAGCTCAAATTTTACGGATCCTTATACCCTTAAGATACTGTTTACCTCACTTGTTCGCTCCAGGTTGGAATATGCCTGTTTCATTTGGCGACCCTATCATGAGTGTCATATCAAGAGGCTCGAAATTTTACAAAAAAGCTTTGTTCGTTTTGCACTGCGTTCTTTGAATTTTTCCGACCCGATTCCTTCCTACGAAGCCAGATGTGCACTCATGAATCTTCAGTCTCTAGAATCTAGAAGAACCTTGCTGTCAATGACTTTTGTTTTCGACATTATCAACGGTTCAATCGATGCGCCAGCTCTCCTCGAAGGTATTCGATTCCATGTACCGAACAGGCCGCTTAGAAATAGCAACATGTTTTATCCGGGGTTTATTGGGACCCTCTATGCTTCTAATACTCCTATTTCTTGGACATTAACAGAATTTCGCTCAAATTATTTAGAAATCGACTTTTCATTATCTAAACCTATTTTTAAAGCTGTAATTACTCATACAGAATTATATTATATTTTATTATTTTGTATTACATTTGTTTATCTCTACGTAGTCTGTAAGTATATTTCTGTACTAGACTACTTTTGTAATTTGTAACTGATCAAATTACTAAATAAATAAATAAATAAATAAATAAAATTATGCAAATGTAAAATGAAATTTTTGGTAGCGGTAGGCTTCTAGGGATAACCGACAATCGGAGCGTTACGTATATGTAACTGTGGGCACTCCTCAGCACTTATATTTAGATTGTTTTTGTGCATGTGTAAGGCGTAGAAAAGTTATTTCCTTGTTCTTTTTTCATATGTTCACATAAGTGATAATAATTGTTGCATTTAGATATTTGACTTTAGAAGAAGCTACAAAAATGATCGAAGAGTTAGTTTCGGATGATGAGGGTGATGATATCATAGATAAATAAATTAGTGAACCGCCAAGTGGTGAAAGCATTGATACTGATGAGGATTCTGGAGAAGAAGATGGTACTGGACGACCAGACAATTTGCCCAAATCTCAGTTAACACAGCCCTGTGAAATGATCAGGTACAACAAGGTTCACTTCTGAGGGTACTGAAGAGGAAATTGAAGCAGAAATCTTTGAAGATGCACTTAGAGACGTTATGAACTCCTCATAAAACAATCTAAATATAGATATTTTAAGATATGATGTCACCACACCTACATTGGATTCTACGGCTTCTAGTTTGCTATTGGGAAAAACGCCAACCAAAATTTCTCGCGACAAAGCCTCTTCACGACCAGATCGGGGCCCACTACCATCAGGTTCAAAAACGATTTCATGCAAGAAAAAATTACGAAACGTAAGAAAATATATAGGAAAACAAACAAAAAAAACTAAACTGCGCCCTGAATCAGATCTTCAGTGGGTAGATGATGATAATATAACGCATCCCAATATTTTTCCTGAGCCCAACTATGTAGACTGTAGTAACATCTCACCTCATGAGCAATTTGAAAAATTTTTTGCCGACGAGCTTATAAATATGCTATGCAAAGAAAGTAATATCTATGCTGTGTATTGTGGTCTGCCCAATCCAAATATAACTGCAGAAGAAATGCGAGTTTGCATTGGAATACTTATAGTCACAGGATATTCCCATGTTCCAACGAAGAGAGGATATTGGTCAAACGAGACAGATGTTTGTCATATGATGAATCAATGGTTGAATATTATGGCCGCCATGGCTGTAAGCAATTCATAAGAGGTAAGCCATTACGATTTGGATACAAAATGTGGAACCTGAATACTCATTTAGGGTATTTAGTAAATTTCGAAATGTACCAAGGAACGAATCCTCGTATGAAATAGGAATATGCATTCCAATACGAGAAAAACATAACGCCGATATTTTGCATGTTGGACGAGTTTGACGAAAGTATCAAAATTTTAGAATTCAGTTTTTATTTTGACAAGTCATTCACATCACCCTCAGCCTTAGTTGGACTAAGGCAACGTGGTTACCATAGAACCGGAACCATTCGACCAAACATAATTCCAAAATCATGTCCTTTGCAGTCGAAAGAAGAATTGAGAAAACTTGAATGTGGTTACATGGAAAGCACGAAGATGGAATCAACCGATATTAAAATAACTAAATGGGTTGACAATGCAGTGGTGAGTGTAGCTTCTACTATACAATGCAAACTACCTGTTACCACCATTGGTAGGTATTCGCGATTGGAAATAAACGTATTATGTTACCTTTGCCAGATTCTATTCAAAAATACAACAAACACATGGGTGGAACGGATAGAATGGACCAAAATTTAAATGCGTATAGAATTGGAGCACGTGGTAGAAAATGGTGCACTCAATTTTTACTTGGCTAATAGATGTTTCAATACAAAACGCTTGGATTTTACATCGAAAAGGAGGACAACACATGAGCCAACTGGAATTCCGGAGAGCTATTGCTTTTCGTTATTGCAGAACTTACGTAGTAACAAAACCCTCGCAAAGTTACCGTAGAGTTGGTACATATGAATCTCAATATTCTAGCCATTGACAGCATAAATCATTTTGTTGTCAAAACTATAGCCAAAAAAGGCGTCGCTGCACTGGCCTGAGTTTTGCAGCTCATCCTTCTTCTATTTGTAAAAAATGTAACGTGGGTTTATGTATAAAATGTTTCGAGAAATATCATTATTTCAATACTAACTAAATCTTTATTCCTAAATAAAGCTTATACATTTGTATTTATTATAAGTTTTTATATATTTGTGTCGTAAGTTGCCTGAATTTGTTTATTTTCTCTACATAAATAAGTGAAATACAATAAAGCATACATGTTAAATTCCAATTAGAATTAGCAATTGATGCAATTGTTTTATATTCTCTAATTCATTAAACAATTAGAAATAGTTCAACTAATTCCCATTACAATTAGAAATCTAATTGACTTCTGCTAATGCAATTAGATATTCAATTAGCTCGAATTAGAATAAATTATTTATATTTATTTACATCATTATTATACTCAGTTGAGCAGAGCTCACAGAGTATATTAAGTTTGATTGGATAACGGTTGGTTGTACAGGTATAAAGGAATCGAGATAGATATAGACTTCCATATATCAAAATCATCAGGAGCGAAAGAAAATTTGATTGAGCCATGTCCGTCCGTCCATCCGTCCGTTAACACGATAACTTGAGTAAATTTTGAGCTATCTTGATGAAATTTGGTATGTAGCTTCCTGAGCACTCATCTCAGATCGCTATTTAAAATGAACGATATCGGACTATAACGACGCCCACTTTTCGATATCGAAAATTTCGAAAAACCGAAAAAGTGCGATAATTCATTACCAAAGACAGATAAAGCGATACAACTTGGTAGGTGGGTTGAACTTATGACGCAGAATATAAAATTAGTAAAATTTTGGACAATGGGCGTGGCACCGCCCACTTTTAAAAGAAGGTAATTTAAAACTTTTGCAAGCTGTAATTTGGCAGTCGTTGAAGATATTATGATGAAATTTGGCAGAAACGTTACTCCTATTACTATAAGTACGCTTAATAAAAATTAGCAAAATCGGAGAAGGACCACGCCCACTTTTAAAAAAAAATTTTTTTTAAGTAAAATTTTAACAAAAAATTTAATATCTTTACAGTATATAAGTAAATTATGTCAACATTCAACTCCAGTAATGATATGGTGCAACAAAATACAAAAATATAAGACATTTTCAAAATGGGTGTGGCTCCGCCCTTTTTCATTTAATTTGTCTAGGATACTTTTAATGCCATAAGTCGAACAAAATTTACCAATCCTTTTGAAACTTGGTAGGGGCATAGATTTTATGACGTTAACTGTTTTCTGTGAAAATGGGCGAAATCGGTTGGTGCCACGCCCAGTTTTTATACACAGTCGTCCGTCTGTCCTTCCGCATGGCCGTTAACACGATAACTTGAGCAAAAATCGACATATCTTTACTGAACTTAGTTCACGTACTTATCTGAACTCACTTTTCTTGGTATAAAAAATTAACGAAATCCGACTATGACCACGCCCACTTTTTCTATATCGAAAATTACGAAAAATGAAAAAATGCCATAATTCTATACCAAATACGAAGAAAGGGATGAAACATGGTAAGAATTGGATTGGTTTATTGACGCGAAATATAACTTTAGAAAAAACTTTGTAAAATGGTTGTGACACCTACCATATTAAGTAGAAGAAAATATAAATATAAAAGTTCTGCAGGGCGAAATAAATAACCTTTGAAATCTTGGCAGGTATTACATGTATCCAACAGATGATGTTCTGGGTCACCCTGGTCCACATTTTGGTCGATATCTGGAAAACGCCTTCACATATACAACTACCACCACTCCCTTTTAAAACTCTCATTAATACCTTTAATTTGATACCAATATCGTACAAACACATTCTAGAGTCACCCCTGGTCCACCTTTATGGCGATATCTTGAAAAGGCATCCACCTATAGAACTAAACCCCACGCCCTTTAAAATACTCATTAACACCTTTCATTTGATACCCATATCGTACAAACATATTCTAGAGTCACCCCTGGTCTACCTTTATGACGATATCTCGAAAAGGCGACCACCTATAGAACGAAGGCCAACTCCCTTTTAAAAATACTCATTAACACCTTTCATTTGATACCCATATCGTACAAACAAAGTCTAGAGTCACCCCTGGTCCACCTTTATTGCGATACCTCGAAAAGGCGTCCACCTATAGAACTAAACCCCACGCCCTTTTAAAATACTCATTAACACCTTTCGTTTGATACCCATATTGTACAAACGCATTCTAGAGTCGCCCCTGGTCCACATTTTATGGCGATATCTCGAAAAGGCGACCACCTATACAACTACCACCACTACCTTTTAAAACCCTCATTAATACCTTTAATTTGATACCCATATCGTACAAACAAATTCTAGGGCCACCCCTGGTCCACCTTTATGGCGATATCTCGAAAAGGCGTCCACCTATGGAAATAAGGATTACTCCGTTTTAAAATACTCATTAACACCTTTCATTTGATACCCATATCGTACAAACAAATTCTAGAGTCAACCCTGATCCACCTTTATGGCTATATCCCTAAATGGCGTCCACCTATAGAACTATGGCCCACTCCCTCATAAAATACTCTTTAATGCCTTTCATTTGATACACATGTCATACAAACACATTCCAGGGTTTCCCTCGGTTCACTTTCCTACATGGTTATTTTCCCTTATGTTGTCACCATAGCTCTCAACTGAGTATGTAATGTTCGGTTACACCCGAACTTAACCTTCCTTACTTGTTATTCGTTCACTTCAATAATTCTTTGAAAAAAAATTTATTTTTATCAAAATAATTGATTCTAATTCGAGCTAATTGAATATCTAATTGCATTAGCAGAAATCAATTAGATTTCTAATTGCAAAGGTAAAGCAATTTTTTTGCTAATGGCAACTAATTGCAATTAGATTTTCCAGTAGAATAAAAATTTCAATTAGCTAATGGGAATTAGTTGAACTAATTCTAATTATTTAATGAATTAGAGAATTTCGCAAATGAAGGTTAATTAGCAATCATTAGCATTATATAATCATTACTTAACATCTATGCAATAAAGCAGTGAACTGTTACTTAAAGTTCAACAATTTTCGTTTATTGTCAGTTACCAATAAGTCAGTCAAAAGGTGCTGAGTAGTGCCCACCGTTACACATATGTTACAGCTCATAACTCCAAAACCAGCAGCGGTAGAAATTTCATTTGTTTTCATATTTTGCTTCTACGAGCAAATAAATACTTGTCTGAAAATTTTATGTTATTAACCCATCTGGATCTCTCTGGGCACTAATGGGTTAAGAAGTCGATTTCTTTGACACCACAAAACAACGTTGTTTATATCATTCTGAATTCTAGATTAATCAGACAGAGAACGAACAGAGGAATAAATTTTAAGATCGTCAGCGTATAGCAGAAAATTGGAGAAGGTAAAACACTCACAAATATCATAAATAAAAATGATAAAGAGTAAGGGTCCCAGAATGCTACCTTGAGACATACCAGAGGAGGCAATAAAGTCATAAGATGATAAATTATCAAAACTACAATGCAGTGCCGAGAAGAAAGGTACGATTTTTTTTTAGCTATAATCGCTATTGGCGATATTCTGCCAGAGGTGATTGTTATTCAAAAGAATTGAATGAAGGAAAATCGCCAATCACTGATATATTTGGATTGCAATAGCTATAGCTATTAGCGATGTATCAATAGCGGCGATGCAATCACCAATAGCGAAATATCGTTCCATCACTACTTGCTAGTTAAAACGTTTTCCTGGAGCTGTTCACAATAGATTACTACTTCAGCCTCTTGGCATCTTCCCAATATAGTTCCTCTGGTCAATTTGAGTTGTGACTTGAACTCATTGAGTACTCTTACCGGAATACGTCCATCTTTCTTAGTCGTAGCCAGGGGTTTTTCCTACAAGTACATTCGCTGTTGATTTGTTTGCTGCCTCGACAACCCACAATTTGTTTGTCCCACAATCTCCACCAACCTTTGCCCATATTACTGCCTCCGATTTTGGTGTTATTTGCTGATTCTCCTCCAAAAACACTCGTTTACTGCAGTGGCCTTTCTCGTAGCCGAAATTTAGTGGCACATCCATGTTCTTATATCGCATCGTCTTGCTCTGCATGTCGATCTTGATGTCTTGATCGATTAAGAAGTCCACTCCAATTATAATTTCATCAACAACCTCTGCCACTATAAAATTGTGTACTACCGTGACGTTTCCAATTGCGACTTCACATGCTACTTCTCCTAGAACCTGGGTGTCTTCTCCAGGGGCTTTACGCAATCTTGCTCCATGCAATGGTCTTATCTTCTTGTTGACTAAATCCGATCGTATAATGGTATGAGATGCACCCGTATCTACAGTCAGTAAACGTTCCTTTCCATCCACATATCCTCCGATAGTAAGATTGTTTGACCTTCTTCCAATTTGTGAAATAGAGATTATGGGGCATTCAATTGAGGGAGCCAGCTGTCGCCCCTTGCGGCTGATTCGCTTTATTTTAACGATTGATTGGTCTTGGAGATCTGCTCATCTCCTTCAGCTCTGCGTTTACGACCACCCACTGGAACTGTTAGGGCATTTGACTGCATCATTATTCTTCTGCTGCGTACCCTTCAATGCTTCCAAAGTTGTGTCTACTCACTCTGGTCTTTCTACTTCCACACGATGAGCCTTATATGCTGGTTTACTCAATAGGGAGGCAGTTTCCCGAGTCAATGCATGTGATACCGTTTCAGCAAATATCAGCTTTGGGCTTGCGTATGTAGCTCGCTTCGTTTCCACGTCCCGTATGCCATTTATAAAACTCTGGATTTTAACCCTCTCGGTGTATTCCACGGGTGTGTCCGCATTTGCGAGATGAGCCAATCTTTCAACATAAGAAGCAAACTCCTGCAAAGTCTCATTAGCTTTTTGTTAGCGGTTTTGCAACTCTATTTGGTATACCTGTTTCCTGTGTTCGCTTCCGTATCGCCTCTTTAGAGCACTCATCAATGTTTCATAGCTGTTCCGTTCGTAATCTTGAATTGTCTGCAAGATTTCAGCTGCAGGCCCATTCAATGCCACGAACAGTGCAGACACTTTATCTTCAGCATTCCAGTTGTTCTGCTGCGGTCTTCTCGAACTGTAGCTTAAACACCTGGAAAGGAACAGAACCGTCAAAAGATGGAGTTTTTACCTTCGTAATACTCGCTGAAGCAGCCGGGCGATTATTAATTTGAAACTTCTGGATACGTTCTCTCAAAGCATCCACCTCGGCCTCAGTTTTTTCCTCAAACTGCATTATTTTCTCGTCCATACGCGGTTCCAGTTGTGCAGAGATCTGCGATGATACCTGTGCTGAAATTTGTGCCGACATTTCGGATATACGTGCCTCTTGTGCCTCAATTTTAGATGGTATTTCTGACGACATCTCTGAGATACGTGTCTCCTGTGATTCCAGTTGGGATGCCATATATGTCTTCTGCTCTTCCAGTTGGGATGTGCTTTGGTTGTGCTTTGGTTTTTGTCAAAAAATTTTTCACGATGTGGATTTGTTTGTGAAATGCCGCTATGTTAATTATATGTACAATGAGTGCCTAAATTCTTATGAAAAGCTTGGTAGTGCCTACGAGATCATGTGCGTCTCACTAAAGTCTGGGTTGGATTCCATATTGCTTGCATTTGATTTGTGTTTCAAAGATTTGTCTTCGCAAATTAATAGTTTAAAAAGAAATTACTACAGAGAAAGCAAAAAATATCACATCTGAATCGGCTAACAACAACAATTTGGTTACCGAAATTTCGTTTGGTTACGTGGTTACCGCTTGTCTATTTTGGTTACCGTTTAATCTTTGATACCTTTAAATTATATTTTCGAGCTTTATTTTGCAACAAGAAACATGTAGAGTGATTTTGATATATTAAGGGAATTTGATTTAAAATTCGATGGTGTAGCCTGTATGTAAAGCGGCGATACTGCCATCTATAGATATTCGTTATCGGTTTGTTGGGAAAAAGTTGCATGTTAAAAGAATGGGAATGGACAGACCTGTTTTAAGAATCTTACGCGATTTGTAATGACGTTATCGTCATTGCCACATAGTTCAGCGGCGGCAGAAATACATTTTTCCGACTTAGCTTCAATTAAAACGAAGCTAAGAAACATTCTAGATTTTAAAACTATAAACAGCATAATGCCATCAAAAGAGCCGTGTCAAAAAGGAAATGAAACGAATTACGTATGGTCGGCTAAATATTATTTTTAATCGAGTGTATTTATTATTATTTGTAATTGCATTTACTTTTGATCACATTACACAATTAGGTATGTAATTACTTCTAATGTTAAAAATATTTAATTTGATACTCATGCACACAGCATGTAACATTATTTTAAGTTTTTGTTTTATCAAATTTTATGTAACTGTGTTTACGTTATAAAAAATAAAAAAAAATAAAAATGTAAGGCGCGATAACCTCCGAAGAGATCTAAGGCCGAGCTTCTCTTCCAATTTGCGTCGTGCTCCTCTTGATTTTTCCCTACAAATTGGCCGGACGGGACCTACATGTTTTATGCCGACTCCGAACGGCATCTGCAAGGCAGATGAGTTTTCACTGAGAGCTTTTCATGGCAGAAATACAATCGGAGCGCTTGCCAGACACTGCCGAGGGGCGACCCCGCTTAGAAAAATTTTCTTCTATTGAAAAATCTTATTCTTAAATTTTGATGTTGCTTTGCCCGGGAGTTGAACCCAGGGCATACGGTGTGATAGGCGGAGCACGTTACCATCACACCACGGTGGCCGCGTTTACGTTATATGTACGCTAAAATAACATAAATATAAATGCTGCCAGCAAAAACGCAAGCTTTTTCGTTTTGGTTAACATTTTCCACTTTTGGTTACTTTTTGGGAAATTCTGGTTAATAAAATTTAAATTAGCGGCAACCCTGATCGTCATATGTCTTCACATCGTACTGTAAAACCGGCTGCTAAAGTCAGAAAAACTAAATCGTCAAAGCTAAATACAGCTGCTAATGCCGAACAGCGAATTGTTAATGGTAATCATGATTCAATCACAAGAGGTTTGTTCGACAGACACATTTTTTGATAATTGCGGCCATTTTGCTCCCAAATCGAATTGACATCCGTTAACTGTGTTGTTTCTTTGCGAATTTTCGAAAAATATTAGTAGTAGAAATAGGAAGCAATCAGTTTACAATTACCGGATAAGTACTAAACTGCATATTCCTTAGAACATTTTTTTTAAATTTTATAGTGAACTAGCAGACCCGGCAGACGTTGTTCTGCCCTAAATTTGGTCTATCTGCATACATCTTAATAAGCATTTTCCGTCTAACTCTGCCCCCCCCTCTTATATTTTTCTTAATCCTTTTATTCACTCCTCTCTCCGTTTTTTTCGATTCATCTATCTCTATTTCGTCTCACTCTTTCTGAGTCTCCTTCTCCTTCCCTCTTTTCTCTTCTCTCAAGTTCTTCTCATTCTTCTTCATCTCTTATTGCCAGTCCCAGAGGGTGATATGTATTTTGTTCCAGTCCTATTCCGAGTCCCAGTCCCACTCCGAGTCTCAGCCCCAGTCCTAGTCGTAATTCCAGTCCCAGTCCGTCTCTGGCCTAGTTCCCGGAAAAAAGGATCGTAAATACTAATACAGGCAAATTAATACACCAAACTTCAGGCAAATCAAATAGGAGGCACATATATATATATATAGGTATGTGGGTATTATAAATGCATGCCTTTATTTCGGCTTCGCATGCTTATTTATCAGTTTTGCCAGGTTGATGCGACTAAATTGACTATGACAATGGAAATTACTTTAAAGCTCTCAGCAACAGCTTTCATTTGATATCCATATTACACACACATTGTCAAATCATCACTTTCTTAGATTGGCAGCACCAATTCAACTTCAACTGAAATAAGTTGTAATTCGTAATACCAAACAGGAGTTGAGTTGTCTGAAAGTTGAGTTGTTTTAATTACAACCCAACTAAGTTGAATTGTATACCAAATACGCCCTTAAAGCCGGAGTCATTGGTGCCGTATGTCGTATCGCTGTATCCGTATCCCTAACTTAATCAGCTGTTTATCGTTACGACGGTAAACCAAAACCCAATTGGTTGGCTACGATACGGTTACGACCTTAGCGGCACCAATAATCGATTGCATTGATTCTCATAAGGTTGGTCGAATCAGCTGTTATAAGGTTACCGATACGGTTACCGATAAAGCACCAATGTCTCCAGCTTAAGACAATAAGCCATTTTCTTTTATTTTTGTTTTTGTCAGTTCATTGCGGTTGCTGAGTAGCGTAACACCCCATGTCGGCTGCTTGTGCACGATTTTGTGCTATCTCAAAATATTTTTCAAAAATTTCCCAATTCAGGATTTGTCACAATACCGCCCTATATTAGAGTTAGATTGAAGAACGCTTCATCTCAGAATGCTTTTCATTAACTCCCTCTGCTGACAAAATGCATTGAACTTATGCTCATATAGGGAGTTTTTGAAACAAATTTGAGATAGTGCATTTTTAATTAAAATTCTAATGTACGACATTCTTCACACTATTTCTGAAAGAATGACCAAACCAACATAACTTTATCAATTCACGAAATATTTAGAAGAAAATGAATTATTTCCCCAAAAACTAATGTACTACCAAAAATACCTTTCTACTACAATTTTCACTGAAGGGGATTGAATTATTTCCCGTTTTCCTTACTTCGTAAAAGCAACCCTTCCAGATTTTTCAATTTGGGAGTGTCAACGAACTGTCATCATTGGAGAACAAACCTCTATTAATTGAATCATGAATGGCAATGAAAATGTAAATGCTACCAACACTGACATTCCTGCTACTACGAGTACTTCAATTGCACTAGACCATGGTTCTTCTTCTTCCACTGTGGAGCCTTTACCTAAAACAAATAGGTACTGAGCGTCCCAGAAAAGTGACTGCCGTGCCGCCTCGTAGGACAATTTTCGTTTCACGGCTACATGCATCGCTTATGGAAGATGGCATTGTTGACTACATAGTTAATAAGTTAGATATTTCTGATTCTTCAAATATAAGTGCTTATAAATTCAAGAGGGAAATTTCTTCATTTAAAATATCAGTGCCTGAAGCTTATTTTGATAGTCTTGTATTATTCTTTTTGGCCGGAACATTCAGTGGTACATTTGTACACTAAAAAGCCAAATCCTTTAAGAGATTCAAAAAACTTAAACATCTCTGCGGGAACAGCACAAAAGTAATTATTAACTATCAAAATATCCGTGGCCTAAGATCGAAATTTAGTACATTTTTTCTTAATAGTTTTGTTTTTACTGCGCAAGTTACAGCCTTTACTGAAACCTGGTTAAAAGATGATAATTTTAACTCTGAGCTTTTCGCAGATAATTACGCAGTGTATCGGCGCAATCGGGTAGCATCGCAGCTGATTTAGAGTTTGTAGCTGTGAAGATCTCATTGTATGATTGTAGTTTATTCATCTGTTCCTCGTAAATACCGCCAAGACCCGATATACATGTTTATACTTGTCATAGCTTAGCTATTTGTAATTTGTACTCGAAACTTCGAGACAAATACCACCTAATAGTTCTCGGTGATTTTAATTTATCAACAGTAATCAACAGTTAATGTCACGACTCCTAATACTCAGCATGAATTTTTTAATTGCCTGGTAGACACATCTGTTGTTCAAATTAACAATATATTAAACTGCAAAAACAAGATTTTAGACCAAGTGTTTACAGATGACACTGTGGGCACTACCCAAACCCGAATTCCCCCCTTATCCCTTCCTGAAGACCTTCTTCATCCTACGCTTGAGATTGTACTGGACCCAGTTCAAGATGCTTTTATAAGACGAATTTTATTAAGCTAAATGAACTGATTGCTGAACATGACTGGTCAAATCTTTACTCGAGCAATGATGTAGAATCAGCAACCTCAATATTTTACAGCACACTTGATGGCTTCTTTAATAGTTGTGTTCCCCATCCGCTTTGCTCGTGTGACAACGAGTAAACCGCCTTGGTTCTCTAGGCAGTTATTAAGACTAAATAATATTAAATCAAGATTCTTTAAGCGCTTTAAAAGATTTGAAAAATCTGCAGACTTTTCTAACTATTTAGTTGCTCGATCCAATTTTCATCGTCTCAACCAATACTGTTATAAAAATTACATATCCTGCTGCAAACTTCAATTTGTTAACAACCCGAAATGTTTTTATAGTTTCGTTAACTCGAAAAGGAAAACTTCTGGTTTTCCATCTTAGTTTATCTAAGCGCTAATTCTGATCACGAAATCGCAGATTTATTTGCTGACTTTTTTAAGTCTACCTACTCATCCCATCGTGTTCTTTCGGATATTTATCCTTACTAGAATTCACCCAGTGGTTGAAATTCAACCACATAAGCAGTTAAAATAATATATACAATTTTTATTGTTCATACTTAACGATATTTACCTTAGTAAGAAAAGAGTTATTTAAAAACGTTAAAATGTTTATTAATATTAATATATTGCTAAATTTAACAATTTCAATACTGAAGTAAAAGTAATTTGTCATTTTAATATAATAATAGAACATTCGATGGGTAATATAGTGAATAAATAAGCTCAAAATAGGGAAATTTCATATTGCTCTGGCAGGAAGGGTATGATTTAATCAATCTGCTTCTCGTAAACAAAAGGTAGGAAAAGGAAAGGTAGGGAAAGGAAAGGAAAAGAAAGGAAAGGAAAGGAAATGAAGGAAAATCGATGGAAGGGAAATGAAAGAAAAGAAGAGGAATGGAAAGAAAAGGCAAGGAAAGGAAAGGAAAGGAAAAGAAACGAAAGGAAAAGAAAGGAAGGAAAGGAAAGAATATGAATGGAAGAGAAATGAAAGTAAAAGAAAGAAAATAAAAACAAAATTAAAAGGAAGGAAAGTGAAGAAAAGGAATGAAATGGAAAGGAAATGAAAGGAAAGGAAAGCAAAGTACAGGAAAGGAAAGAAAAGGAAAGGAAAGTAAAAGAAAGGAAGGAAAGGATATGAAGGACTATGAATGGAAGAGAAATGAAAGTAAAAGAAAGGAGATAAAAAGAAAATTAAAAGAAAGGAAAGGAAAATAAAGAAAAGGAAAGGAAAGGAAAGAAAAGGAATGGAAAGGAGAGGAAAGAAAAGGAAATGAAAGGAATGGAAAGGAAAGGAAAAAAAGAAAGGAAGGAAAGGAAAGCAAAGAAAAGGAAAGGAAACCAAAGAAAAGAAAAGAAAAGAAAAGAAAGGAAAGGAAAGGAAAATAAAAGAATCGAATGGAAAAGAAAGGAAAGCAAAGGAAAGAAAAGAAATAGACTTGATGCATGATCAGCTATATATTTTTGTTTCATTTTTTTGTATACAAAGCAACTCCTCGGCCATGCTCACGATTCAGCATAGTACACAAAAAGCAAGTACGCACACACAGCGTGTCTATAGTATGAATAAGTGCATGTGTAGTGGTGTGACTTTTATGCTAAATTTTTTATATTAAAATGATTTTTCAAATTTTTTTATTTATGCATAACAGCGCAGCTTAAAATTTCCTATCAATACATATATAATTTGTATACCTCGGAATAACAGTTTAGCAGAAAACGGTTCCACATTTTTCATCATGTCTATTTATATATAAGATAACTTAAAAAGTTCGAATAATATTGCAACGAATTTAGTGCAATTCCTCTTAATTGCAACCTTCTGCTAACGTTCGAATCTCTAAACTGTTGAATAAATAACTCCAATATTCAATAATGCCAAATGGTCTTTATTAGACTACTTTCACAGTAACACTTCTACTTCTCGACAGATAGCGTGCTTAA
Organism: Eurosta solidaginis; assembly: GCA_029619165.1. Lineage (NCBI taxonomy): Eukaryota > Metazoa > Arthropoda > Insecta > Diptera > Tephritidae > Eurosta > Eurosta solidaginis. Next base: position 16,294 of record JARSSU010030643.1, on the reverse strand, counting down.
ATCAAACTGATTCCTGATTCTCAGCTTTAAGTCCTTTTATACTCTGTAATATCTCGTTCGCATACTTCTAGGCGTTTCTATTTCTAGAATTTACTACTCGTTTACCAGCTATAAATGTCTCAGCTATAACTACAGATGCACGATTATTATAGCTCCTCACATAGCCCATGCGCGTGTATATGTGAGTGATACTTCCACTGATGATTGCCTACTTTTGAGAGTATCTGAGATATACGCATGTGTTTGTGCGTTGCTCTCCGCTGCTTGTATGGACATATGTATAGACATAATGATTGATTTGTTGATGTGCATACAAGTCACTGCTTAGCATTGGCTTAGAGATGATAGTATCTCTTAGCGTTGCTAATATTCGTCACACTGCCCTCCAACTAAGTCTGATCGACCCGATCTGACAAATCTCTCGATCTAAACGCTGCTAGAATCTCCAAATGAAACACCCCTCTATTTCGTGGTTTCCCAATGGTTTGTATGCGGTAGATGGTATCACTGATCTTCTTCACAACTTTGTACGGGCCTTCCCAACTGCGCCAAAATTTGGATGGAACACCTTTCCGCTGGTGAGGGTTGTATAGCAGTATCAAATCTCCCTCCCGGAAACCTTCCGAATTATTGTTCTTGTCGTACCTGTGTTTCATCCTGGTATTCATTATCCTGATTCGTTCCCTCACACTCTGTTGTTTGGCCAATGAACTACTTCGTAGAGCTTGCGCTTGACGGATTGGCCTTGCATAATTAGTATCGTTCCCACGTTTCACAACAGTAGTGCGCCCTGGCTTGAAACTACCCTCGCATTCTTTCTGGGAAATTCTTTCCTTCGTTTTTGTGCGTCCATTTTGGTTTGTCAATGCCAGTGTTTCTCTCGCAGGTAACTTCGGTTTTGATTTGTTTGGCCCATTCGTTCCATCAATCTTTGCCCGATCTACTTTCCTTGACTTTTGTGGTCTCTGTCGAATCTCCTCCACCAGCACTCGCTTACTGCTGAGCCCTTTCTCCAAACTGAAGTTAAGTGGCACATCCTTGTTCTTATAGCTCATAATCTTTCTTCGCATATCGATCCTGATGTCATAGTCAACTAAGAAGTCCACTCCCAATATGACTTCATCAACGATCTCCGCCACAACGAATTTGTGTAGAACCATTACCTTCCCAATTAAGACTTCACAGATCACTTCTCCCTGGACTGGGTTATACTCGCCAGTAACCGTACGCAACCTTGCTCCAGGTAACGGTTTTACTCTCCTGTTGAACAAGTCAGATCGGATTAAGGAATGAGATGCGCCCGTATCTACAGTCAGTACACGTTCTTTGCCACCCAAATTTCGTCTGACGGTAAGACTGTTTGATTTCCTTCCAATTTGCGACACAGATATCACAGGACATTCAATAGCTGGAGCTAGCTCTCGATCATTACATCTTACTCGTCCCCTCTAGCTTGTTATTAGGACCACCCGTGCTGTTGAAACCACTCTTATCAAGATCGCAATGACGTCCAATGTGACCGGGCTTCCCGCATTTGATAACTCTTTCACTCCGCTTTTTCAATCCTTTCAACGCCTCCAATATTGTGTTCACCCAGTCTGGCCTTTCTACCTCCACACGGCGTGCTTTGAAAACTAGCTTACACAGGAGCGATGCTGTTTCCTGAGGCAGCGCATGGGATACTGTTTCAGCAAATGTTGGCTTTGGATTTGCGTATGTCGCTCGCTGCGTTTCAACATCCCGTATTCCATTAAGAAAGCTCTGGATTTTGACCCTTTCGGTGTATTTCACGGGTGAGTCCGCATTCGCTAAATGTGCCAGCCCTTCAACATCCGATGCAAACTCTTGCAATGTTTCACAAGCCCAGATGGAGTTCCCAGTTGTGTGCTTAAGTACTGTGCTCTAAACTTATCTGAGCCCATCTTAAAATTATTCAAACTATCTCTGGAATCCGCATTAGTCCCTTCTATTTGGAAGCAATCGTTTATCATACCTTTGCATAAAAAGGGATAGTAGGTCTAATATAGAGAACTACAGGAGCATAGATAAACTCTCAGCTATTCCTTAATCTTTTGAACAGATTATTACTTGCCAACTTCAGCATCTGTGTAGCCCTTTAATATCACCTTGTCAGCACGGTTTTGTGCGTCGGAGATCAACAACAACCAACTTGCTCGAATTATGTCCTAATTTTAGATTGTAAACAAACGGATGTCATTTACAATGACTTTAGCTAAGCATTCAACTCTGTTAATCATGAGCTTTTACTTATCAAGCCTGATCTTCTGGATTTTCCTAAGCGTCCTTTGAATGGATCGAAAGTTATCTCGAAAACAGAACTAAACGAGTTTTGTTCAAAACCAATTGTTCAAAGTCGATTAATGTAATCTCTGGTGTGCTCAGGGCAGTCATTTGGGTCCCTTACCCTTTACTTTGTTCATTAATGACTTACCACAAGTTATCTTATACTCTAAAACTTTAATGTATGCTGATGACGTAAAACTTTGTCACACATTTTTGCCCTCAGACTCATTCAGTTTTGACCAGCTTCAGGCCGATCTTGGCTCTTTTCAAAGTTGGTGTTCAGCAAATTTACATTTTTTTAATTGTACTATTGTTGCACAGTGAAACCGTTTCTGGCATTTTATATGCTAAATTGCATCTCTTTTGAGCGTATATCTGTTGTATGTGATCTATGTGTTCTTTCTGATCCGAAATTAAGTTTTATCTTACATATCTCAACTACTATAAACAAAGTAACTGGTGTACTAGGATTTATAAAACGATGGGCTAAAGAGTTTGATGACCCTTATTTACTTTACAAAATACTTTATACCTCGTTGGTACGTCCTATTCTCGAGTACTGTTGAAGTGTCTGGTCTCCAACTATCAAAACAATTTAAATCGGATTGAGTCAGCCCAGAAACAAAATTTTTGCACTACGAGGTCTCAACTGGGATTCAAATCTTCATCTTCTACCATATAGGAATATACTTCTTTTAATTAATTTGCCAGCTCTTGAAACTCGTCGAATATTACTTGGTGTAATGTTCATTCATAAGCTGATCATCTGTGAGATTGACTCCCCTGATCTGGTCAGTAGACTAGATTTTGCTATCCCTAATAGGACTTCTAGATACTTTGTGCCTTTTTATTTACCTCTTTGCCGACAAAACTTTGTCAGAAATAATCCTATGCGGATTTGGTGCTCACGATATAATGACCTGTACAATTGTATTAGCTTCGAATGTTCATTTGCTGCTTTTCATACTGCCATACTCTTGTGCTTGGCCTGATATTTTAAACGAAATAAATAAATAAAATAAAACTTTTAACCTCGTTGCATGCAGTTCGTGTGTTCCCCCTACTGGGCATCCGGCTCCTTTATGAGCACGTCGCGTCAGCCCCCTTATGAGCACCGAGCTCTTTCTGAGCACCTCGCGTAAACTCCTTTCTGAGCTCCTCACGGTGGACCCCCACTGTGCACACTTATATAAATTCTTAAATAACATTGTTACTTTCTGTATATTATAACTGAAATTGTAATGCGGATCATTATATATATTTTACTTTAGTTCTTGGCTTGTAAGTTTATGTACGTTCTTTTCTTGTAATTGAATCTATTATTCTTTGCAGTCGACCGCTTCGTTTTCGAGTCGAGTATAATTTTAAATAAATAAAATTTGTGATGACATTTCTGTTATGCGTGCTTCCATCTTAGATGTTACTGTCGATGTTTGTGCAGATATTGCAGCCAATATCATGTTCAAGTCTGTGCTCGTAACTATCTGCAATGTTTCGTTTTTCTCTTTCATTTTTGTTAAGGTCTCGTCCCCATCAGGATGGAAGGCATGCTCGTCCACATTAATTCCTTCTGATTTCATAACCTCTCGTAGCCGTGCTTGAAGTTCAGTCTTATTGCCGGTTGTTTTCAAGCCACGGTTCTCCAATTCCTTTTCTAGTTGCTGGATCTTCAATTCACTTAACCTCGCCATGTCCAAGTTGTATTTGAAATCTTCCGAATTTATTCAACAATTCCTCTTTGACACCAATTGTAACGAATTTGGGGAAATTCCGCTTATTTGAAACCTTCTGCTAACGTTCGTATCGCTGAACTGTCGAATAAATAACTCCAATAATCAATATTGCAATGTGGTCTTTATTTAGTCTACAATTATACTTCAATATCACACACTTCACAATTGCGTGTTTAAATCAAAACTGATTACTGATTACTCAGCTCGCGCTGCTCCGTTGCTTCGTTCGCATATTTCTCCTAAGGTCTAGACGTTTCACCTTCTAGAACTTTTGTATCTCCTGCTTGGTTACCATCTATATACATGTATATTTGTAGTTTATGTTTTTCTTATAGCCATATGCGGGTGTACGTGTGAGTAACTACTTCGGTTGATGATTACATAATAAATAAATGTAAGGCGCGATAACCTCCGAAGAGATCTAAGGCCGAGCTTCTCTTCCAATTTGCGTCTTGCTCCTCTTGATTCTCCCTACAAATTGGCCGGACGGGACCTACATGTTTTATGCCGACTCCGAACGGCAGATGAGTTTTCACTGAGAGCTTTTTATGGCAGAAATACACTGGGAGTGCTTGCCAAACACTGCCGAGGGGCTACCCCGCTTAAAAAAATTTCTTCTAATTGAAAAACCTTATTTCTAAAATTTTGATGTTGCTTTTCCCGGGGTGTGAACCCAGGGCATACGGTGTGATAGGCGGAGCACGCTACCATCACAGCACGGCGGCCGCCAAGAAAAGAAAACCAAACTGAAATTAATGTAAGGATATTTAAAAATTTAAATTGTCAAAAACAAGAACATTTCATCAGAAGAATAAAGGGAGTTCAGACACATGAATTCATTCAATTAAAATCCTTAATATATACAGGATTCTTTAAATATTGCAATTCAAATGAAGAGGTTTATAAATAAGAGTCTAATGAAAATTGTAGTTTAGTTTTTAGGCTGAAGAGAAATTAAGAAGTCGAGCTTTAATAAACTTTAATTTGCAGACAGACCAAAGTTAGGGCAGAGCAAAGTCTGCGGGATATGTTAGTCAGAAATAAATAAAAAAATATAAACTTTTTCATATGTCTCATCCTTTGGAGCTAGATTATTACATGTCAGATATGTCGGTCGGCTATCTTGCTTTCGCAAAATGCAAATATTTGGAGTGTATAATTTTAATTAATCGACAAAATAACGACTAAATGGACACTACTTAAAGTTGGATTTATTTATTTAACTCATAAAAAAGTATTACAACTAGTTTAGGAGATAGTGTAACCAAACTGACAACAAAAGGACTAGAAGGGATACAGCTATGCTTAAGATATACATAGAGCGTGTTAAATATTTTGGGGAATTAAATATTGCTTGTGATGAAGTTTTCGGTAAATGAGATAAGGATATATCACTAATTATCTCATCGTCAGGCAATCCTTCTAAATCTGCGACAATGTTTTCAGTACTGATATCCAAATCAAGGATCTGCTTTGCTTGTGCTACAGCTACTGTTGGAGCTTCCCCCCGAAATATATATTCTGAAAATTGTATTGGATTCATTGCACCATCGACAAATATGCTGAAAAAAACTCTACGTGGCGGTTCACTTATAAATATTGCATCGTTGCTAACATGAGGATCTGTCAATCCATCACAGTACACTTGAACACGTGCCGCTAGTGAACGTAATATATCATTACGTATAAATCTTTTAGCATCCCCTAAAGAATTTTTATTATTACACCATATTCGAGAAGAAATTATGCCTAAAAAACGAATAGTTCCATTGAATTTTCGCACTTTTACAGATTTCTCGTTACTATGGTGCCTTTTAACTGCTAAAAACACAGTAGCTTTGAAGTTTTCGTTCGAGGCTCGTTTCCTGTTGCCAGCTACAAACACTTCTACTGACAAGGAATCATCCACACAAGTATTTTCTATAAATATTTCGCATCCAGATAGTTTCCGCTTGGTAGCATATATCGCATGCTGAAATTGATTTTCAATGTTGATTTTTTGAGTGTCATCAAAGATTGGGAATATGTCATCTAAATCGTATAAACATTCAAATGCATGCCATTGATTAGGCTTATCTAGGTAATTGTATTTCACAGATTCAAAGGTTCCTCCGCTGAAATGCAAAAAAATATTTATCATAAGCTATATACATTAAAAATATAATATTATGAATGGATAATAAATTACTACCAATATAAGTAGTAATAATAATTATAGTAGTAATAATAATAATAATAACAACAACAATAATAACAATAAAATTGAACAACCGCTGTCGTTTCGTATAACCCCATTTAACTTGTTACGTCCTTCCCACAAACCGTCATCCCCAAAGCAGATCCCAGCAGCCGGATTGCTAAATACTCTTTTTATTCGGGAAGGTGTTGAACCTAACCCCGGCCCAAAGAAATGGTTTTATTGCGACTGCCAGAAAAAAGTTTACTAAGGACGGTCACACGCTGTAACCTTTAATATATCTATTGTTTATTTTCAGATTTATTTTCCTTAATGTTAATTAAATAGTTATTAAACAATAAACCTTGCCACCAAATCGAATAAACTCTCAAAAATCAAACTAAATTTATCAAAATCGCCCTAATATCTTTCGGCGGTCCACTTTGCACTGTAACAAAAAAACAGTGACTTTGCATATCAGGTAATATATCTTTTTGTAGCCCGACAAGGACAAAATTTAGAGAAACCTGCTTCGTTTTCGTTTTGACTGCTTGGAGTGAAGACGACAAAAGTAGTCCTACTATTAAGTGGGTTAAAAAGCAGTTGTTCAGTGAGTTTCTGGGATTCTCTGATAATAAGCAATATTTAAAAAGCAAAAAAATCTTATTTTCAATGTAATAATTTAATATGAAATAACTTGTAAAATACACATTTTACAAAAATAACAAACCCGGTTTTGTAGATGACAAATTAATATAATAACAAATTACTTACAGACAAATAAAAGCAACATAAAATGTTTAGGTCACAGACCTAAATATATCTGCCCTCCCTCGTGACACAATTAACAACCACCCATATATGCTTGTGGTCACTAGCACACACGGCATGTGTGAGTGGTAGTACGAATGCATATTTATATCTTTACTGCTATGCTCCCGCGGTGTAGCAACTTTGTTGTTGCGGGGAAACCCAACGAAGGCGCTGCATTGTGGGTTCATAGGCTTTTGTTGCAAAGAGGTTCGTCCCAAACTGGTACTTTAAAAACGATTTGGTACGCTGTCTTTGATTTTGGTACTTTTTTTAAATCTATTTTTTCATATACTACTTTCGTTAGGCAATTAGAATTACTGAGATGTAAACCGGAACGTTAACACATTTAAATCGACAACACTGTCAAAGTTATCGCAAAGCCATCGATGTTCGAAAACATCGACTCTCAGTGGGAACTGAACATCTCTACAATTGTTTTTCACTACGCAATAAATCAGCAAGCATTTCATAGAAATATAGTGATGGATAAGTAGGAACACTTAACTAATTTCAAGTGCAATAAGTTCATTAAATTTGTGGCTTGTATGCAGGCTCGTAATTAAAAGACAAAAAGTTGCAATAATTCATTTCAAGATGCTTCAAATGAAAGTTTGCCTGAGACGTAAATGTTTGTGCATTTTTGTATCTAAAATTTTTTATGTAATGTCAAATACTTTTCAGTGCTGAAACAAAAGAAAATTTAGACCAGAGTGGCTCACCAATTCTGAATGGCTCTCTAACAAAGGTTGTTCAGCCTTTTGTAAGGTATGCAATAAAGGCTTAATCAATCACCTGACTCATCTAAAAAGGCGCTTCCCAAGGCAGTCGGTTCTATGTACCGGAGCGACTCGGGATTTTTCCCGACCAAGGATTGTCATTTCAGTGTGACCCCATCTAATTTGTTTCGTCCCTCCCACAAATTATCATCCTCCCAGCAGCTCCTTGCAGCAGGACTGCTCCATATTCTCTTACTCCGGGAAGGCATCGAATCCAATCCGGGCCCGTCTCCTGACCCCGGTCCTGAGAAATGGTTTTGCTGCATCTGCCGGAAAAGAATCTTTTTAGGACGGTCATACTCTGTTCAGTGTGTCTCGTGCAAGGGATGGTTGCATCGGCCAGGTTGTTCTGGGCTTGATCCCAAAACCCGACGTCCACGTAACTTTTATAAATCTTTTGTGGCTCTTTGCTGTTCACGCCCAAGGGCGTCCCGTAGTCTACGTCTAAGCGCACTACTTTCCAGCAGCCCCGCTGCTCAGCAAGCCACAACAAGTACCCGCTGTTGCTCGCGCCCCACGGCGCCAACAACTCAAACAGCTGCTACCGCTCATAACTACAATCTTCGTAGTAGAGTCGGAAGCAATGCTGAGCAACAGCCCCTGCCCCCGTCCTGTCATCTTTTCCGGCAGCAATCGTGTAGGTCAGGGAAACAGACTCTTAGTCCCTACCTCCGTTTTCACCGTTTGCCAGCACAGAATATATATGTTTGGGACATCCGCCCAATGCAGCTCCTGCCTTGGGTGGTGCCACTTCCCTAGATGCTCTGGTCTCCGCGACGGCAACCCCCCGACAGGTTTCATCGCGCCATGTTGCCAGGTCGCAAACCCAAATCATCCGGGTACCCCAATGCTCGCCCAAAGACGCCCAGTCCTAGGGCCACAACAGCAATTGCGTCCTGGCCTTCACCCGTCATTTACCCCCAGAGTGGCGACGTCTCCCCTTATGCACTTTAGAATTCTGCAGCTAAACTGTAATGGACTAACTGGGAAGATTACGGAGATAGTCGATTCTCATGAAGCGGCACAACATCCGCATTGCTGCGATTCAAGAGACTAAACTCACAGCAAGATCTGCATTGCAGACCTGCTCTGGGTATAACGTCCACAGGAAAGACCGCGGAGAGCGGAAATGGAGGCGGTCTCGCGTTTATCATACACCACTCTGTGCAATATTGTATATTTGATCCTGAGGCATCGACGTGCAGGACATGTCTAGAACGTCAAGGCCTAGGTCTGTCTGGTCAGGATGTGCCTAAAAACTCTAGTATATATCATCGCGCAACATCTAGCATCCCTCTGCCACCTGTATGCCCCAGTGTGTACGATACTGCACGCCCTAATAGTGTCAGGGCTTTACTCGCGAATTTGGCAACGAGAGACATATCGACAATATTTATCAGTTACTTTGGCGGATAGTTCTTATTATATTTGTCCATCAATTGATTTCTATTGTTGAACATTTAAATTTTATATATACTTTGTCTTTTGTGTTTATTTGCGTGAGAACAGATATTTTGGTGTGTTGAGTATTGTTTTGTGTCTGGACTTACTAAAATGTATGCACTAATGATAAGAAATCGACGATTTTACTGCACGCATAATTATACTGGTAGATCGCCCCCTACCCCACACGTGAGGGTTAGGAAGCTGTTCACAGCTATCGGACTCATGTAATATTCTATATTTTCGTTGAGCGCGAAATTCGTTATATATCTGCATGGCATACATTGTGTCTAATAGAAACCCGAATATTTTTTTTGGTATATACATTAATGTGACAATCACCGACACACCTGTCCTCATATTCATTTATATTTACGCTTGTAGTCTCGTAAAACGCACGACTACATCGTCACTGAAAAACGCACCTTTCATAAACCTCTTCACATAAAAGTGATATGTAGGGAAGTATGGATGAAGATAATATTTTTTAAATCACTATTAACAGACAATACTAGAAGAAGCCCTTAGCTGCCCATCCCATATCCCGAATGGATGCACATCGACAAATGGAGGATGACTGTGCTCTTACACAGTAAATAAAAAAGAAGGTCATAATCTCGCCTCTGGACTACATTTTCTAAAATCATCCATCTCGGTTATGAGATATCTCCGTAATTCCGGCTCCCCACGGTTTCTCTACGAGTAACAGAACTTAAAAAGATAGATTGGAGTTATTAGTCCTATATTTATGACGTCTGCACATAACAAAAAAATTCAAGCGCATTTGTCATCTCATATTACATGCACACTTCGCTTATAATTTTTGATTGGTTTATTTTTTTTGTGATGGACGTCTCATATGTTTGTCGTGCTTAAAGCTGCATTCCAAATTACTAGTGGGCCACAGACTGGCATAAGCGAGCATGCAGATGCTTATAAAAAAACCATAGAGGAATTAAGTAGGGGTTCTATAATATTAAGCGCATGTCTTCATATCTTGGTTGTCGATCTTTTCCACCTTGTTCATACCTTGAGAATATGGGTAAAAAATTGAGTTCCCAAGTGATAAAGTGGTCCCGATACTAAAAGTACCTGGGAATAACCAGACCAACAAGGGAGTCGTATCGTCCTCGATATCTCTAGACCTATCGCCAGTAGTGCTCACCTATAAAAGACGCTTGTGAAGCCATTTCTGGCTCATTATATTCACCAAGCTGAAAGTTTGTTGTCGAGGATGATGTAGCCCGCTTGCGATCCAGAGATATTGGCTTTACTGAGATATAAGCTGACACTATGAGCATATAGCGCACCCGCGCGAAATAACAATTGCCATTAGCACCCAGTATAAATTGCGGTTTAAATCATAATTACCGCCACCAGCGATACAGTACTCGGTTACGCTAGACCTCATCAAAAGGCGTCATTTGATCGGCGTCAACCATGGCTCGTTTACTGCAGGACCTGGAAGGGTCTACCCTTCCCCCATGTCTTAAAAGGTGGGACCGCAAACTATTCGGGTGGTGTCGACATAGGGGCCGGTAAAAATCAGAAAAAATAGCAACAAAATTTAAGAAAAGAGGCGGTAAACAGCAGTTTTTTTTACTAAAAAAAATCTATAAAAAAGTGGAAAAAAATTGACAAAATATAAAAAAATATGAACACAATAAATAAAAAAAACGTAGGTCAAAAATTAAGTGGTGGTGCCTCAAGTTTGGTTATTCAAGTCTTTGTTGTGGGTTGTATCCCTACCCCCACTCTTTTGTTTAATTTCTACAATGATCTAAGCTTACCTTCATGTATCTAACCGGAAGAAAAAAGGTATTTTGATCACCATCGTTCAACTACGACCGTAAAAACGAATAGAAAATAAAACATAGCAACATAAAATAAAGTGGCCAGCAGGCCGCAGTAGAGACCCCATATAACAAAATCGAATAATTGAAAAAAAATGAACGCTAAATAGCAAATAAAATTAAGTAACAAAAGGCATAAAAACCTGTCGTAAACATAAGATATACTCTTACCAGTTATATTCGAGCCTACAGCAAATAAGGAAAACCTGGATTATACAACACAAGCAAAAACTAAATCGTATAAACCGCGACGCGACAACTTATTTACAACAAAATGGAACTGTACCCAAAAAAATAATACAGAATCGACCAAATTAATGAACATACCACGTCAAGATGGCACTAAGTAACAGGCATTTAGTTTTATTTTTTGTCCGACACCCCAATATTTTTTTATTTTTTCTTGGGGTGTGACGTTTTTGTCTATGCACTATTCATGGCCACGATATCTACATCTTATGGATTGGTCATTTTTTGATGCACGCAAGTGCCGGCAATTGTTGCCGTCAAGCAAATGTTACATTAAGTGAATGGAGTGCTATTCGGATGGATAAAACAGCAAAGTATAAATTGACCAATCAATATCCCACACATCGCGTACAGATGGTGTGAGGGGGGCAAAAGTGTACTTGTGAGAAGTGGAGAGGAGTATTAAGGAAAAATACTGAAAGACAAAGCATGTCTTCATGATGATAGCATAGAAAAGCAAATTAGCCAGACGATTTACGGCTTAACGCGTTCACCCATTACGTGGTCGCCGGTTAATGAGCTCTGTAAGAAAGTTGTCGCCCACTGGGAGGGTTTATAGAAGGAGAAACTACAGTGTTTCTTAGGGGTTTCTCCCTTTCTGCTCATAAAGGAATAAGCTACGCTCAAGATCAGAATCGCCACGGCGGCTGCTCTTTCCTTACTTGTCCCCCAGACAACACCATCTGAATAAATGATCGCGCCCTACAGCAGGTAATTATCTCTTCCTGCACGCCGTCACGGCTTTGTTTTTTCTGTTGTTAGAGTTTAAAAAGAAAAAATAAAAAAAAAAATAAAAAAAAAAGAAAAAAAATAAAAAAAAAAAAAAAAAAATAAAAAATAAAAAAAAAAAAAAAAAAAAAAAAAAAAAAAAAACAAAAAAAAAAGGAAAAAGAGAGATATAACAGATAAAAGATAAAACAAAACAAAAAATATAAAAGATGACATAGAAAAACAACAAATAAAGACAAAAAAAAAAGATATACATATACACAAATTAAAAACAGAGATAAAAAACAGACAAAAAAAAAAAAAAACAAAAGAAAAAAAGATTTAAAAAGAATACAAAAACAGACATACAGAAAAACAAGACAAAACATACAGAAAAAGAAAAAAATACAGAACAGATATAAAAATACAGAACAACATAATACATAAAAACAAAAGAAAAAAAGACACAGATAAAATAAATAAGAAAAAAAGTATATACAAAAAAAATAAAAACAAAAGAGAAAAGACAAAAAACAAATATATATAGAAAAAACAAAACATAAGAGACACAGACACACACAGACAGAGATATAGAGAATAAAAAAACACATAAATAGACAAAGACAAAAAAAAATACACAAAAAATAAAACAAAAAGAAAATAATGAAATACAATACAATACACTTATAAACAAAATATATATAAAAACAAAAAAATAAATAATGATATACAGAAAGATAAAAAAAGAAATAAAACAAATAAAAATAAAAGACAAAGACAACAGAAAACAAATAAAAAAAGACGAAATAAATAAAAGAAAAAAGACAACAGAGATAAAAAAAGATACAAATACAGATAGAGAAAAAAACACAAAACAAGAATAAAAAAAAAACAGAGAAAAACAAAAGACACAAAAAAGAAAACAAAAGACAGAATGTGATTAAAAAGAATATAATAACAAAACATACAGAAGGAGATACAGAGAGAGAAATATGATAAATAGAGAAAATAGAAAAGAGAAAATACAAAAAGACATAAGTTACGACAATAGAAAAACACAACAGATACATACAAATAGATAAAAACGATATTAACAAAAAAGAAGACACACAGTAAAAAGACTAGAAGCAGAAAAAAATACAAAAAAGCAACACCACATGAAACATATAAAAAATACATAAAGATAGAATAGACATAGATAAAATAGAAAACACACATAATAGAAAAGACACATAGATACAGAGACACACACAAAAAAAGAAAAAGAGAAATAAAAAATATACAATGATAATATTAGACAAACAAAGAGAGAGAGAACCCAAAATAGATATTAGATAGAAAAAAGACAATATACAAAAATGATAATAGATATAGATAGATAAACATATAAAAAATAACAGAGATACATACAATAAAAAAACAAACTAAAAAGTAGGAAAAAAAAAAAAAAAAAAAAAAAAAAAAAAAAAAAAAAAAAAAAAACAAAAAAAAAAAAAAAAAAAAAAAAAAAAAAAAAAAAGCAAAAACCAAAAAAATAAAAAAAAAGAAAAATACAAAACAAATAAAGAAAATTAAAAAAAAACAAAAAAAAAAAAAAAAAACATAAAGTAACGAAAATTAATAAAAACAAAAATGAAAAAAAAAAAAAATAAAAATTGTAAAAATATAAAGTACAAAAGAAAAAAAAAAAATAACAAGAGTGTATAAAAAAGGACTAAGAAAAAAAAAGGAAACAGTAAAGTAAAAAGACTACTAATCGTAAAAAAAAAAAACATAAAAAAAAATAAAAAAAACAGGTAAAAGGAGAAAAAAAAGAATAAAAAAAGTAAAAAAAAAAAAAAAACAACAAAGAAAAAACCAAAAAAAAAAAGTAAAAAAAGTAAAAAAAAAAAAAAAAAAAGGGACACAGACTCCTCTCAAAGCCCTCAAGCCAAGACGCGCACGATTCCTTTTTTTTTTTTTTTTTTTTTTTGTCTTATTATTATTTTTTTCTAATCTATGTTTACTCTGGTTATTTTTGGTTTTTTTGGTGCGATAAATTTTTTAAATTCTTTCTTTTCCGCCATATTAAAAAGTTTTCCTTTATACAGCGCGCTCGTAATACATAGTTGTCTGTTTCAGATTTCTAATTATAATTTAAGTTGATTTTTTATTTATTTTTGAATTTTTATTTTTCAATTAAGTCTGAATCCATTCTTTTTTGGCTTTGCTTTTAATTCTTTTCTGATCAATATATGCACAAAACATTGTTTGTAATTGTTTTCATAATTTTATTCAATTTTTTGTGCTTTTAGCTTGTTTTTTTTGTTTTTTAAGTGTATATTTTTTTTTTTTCTTATAAAACTAACTTTTTTTATGAAATAAATATTTTTTTTGTTTTTTATTTTTGTGGGTTTTTTATGTTTTTTTTCTTTTATTTCTGATCTGTTTTCGTTTTTATTTTTTTTTTATTTTTTTTTTTTTTTGAATTTGCATAATAAAAGTTATAAATGATTTTTGCTTGGGGAGGGATTATTCTTGGGAGCGTGTTTTTGTAAAAGCACGGACGTGTGTTGGGTGTGCGGTTGGGATCAGTGCTCTTACTACAATGGAATGCGCTATTCTCTCTTTTTCAAGAACCCGAACCAAGCCTTCTACGTTGTTACAATCTATGGTCGTCTAGTATTTACTATATCCCAAAAATAATCCAAAATGGAGACCTCTCCCTTTCAAAACCCCCCACCATTTTGTCTCAAAGAAAAGAGGAGGTGTGTATAGGAAGGTACAGAGAAATAATTCTTTCCATACCAACCTGGCTGATGATCTGATTTCGCAAAATGTAAGATACTTTATTGATTGAAAATACTTGGAGGTTTGGCTTTTTGCAGCTTTTTAATGGTCTCGAGATTTATAGTCCTCAAACCTATTGGATCGATGATTCCGGTTCCCGTAGCAGATTGTATTTTTTATTTTTAAAATGTACATTGTCACTCGCTCTCATTTCTGTGACCACAACCTCATGCTTATGTTTTGGTGCAAAAGAAAATGCCACAGGATATAGAGTGGCCAGTGAACTTTTTTTTTTTTATTCTGCACCTTAATGTCGAGAGGAATATTACGGCGTTTTTCTGGCGCATAGTCCTTCAGTGCTTTTATATGCCTCTGTATGTTGAAGTTAGTATTTTCTTTTATGGACTGATATCATGACTATATTCCAAGGGTAGGATGATATATTTTTTCTGCAGGAGTACTATTGGTGGCGATGAGATAAAAAACGAAAGAAGAAACCAGCAAACAATAAAATTTTCGGAGGAAGAAAAACCCAAAGGAGGCCCAGCTAGGGGATATCATTTCCGCCATTTACAATGGGGTCAGGGTCCCTGGCTCTTTCGGTCATGTGATTAGAATGGAATGGGCATGGGGGGGTGGTTGCGCCATTCCTTTTTGAACAACTGTGTTACTGAATCAGCTTAGAATTTGTTTTTTAAATTCAAGATCTATCGTCAGGGGAGGGTGGGAGAGTACAATTGCTAGTACTTCCGATTGGCTGGATCAGTTAGCTTTTTTTTGAAAAAGGACAGGACAATAGACGGACCAACGGCTTTTTTCCGTATTGATTAATCATATGTACTTCCGTCTTAAAGGTATGATAATAATCTTTGAGACAAAGACTTTCAGTCAGAGCAAACGGGGCCGGTGTCTTAAAGCCCATCATGTCTACTTGCCATGTCTCAATTAGTATCCACAATCTAACCTCTAGTTTATGTTTACAAACCATTTTTTTTATCAGACACCACATCTTCAATTTAAAAGTAAAGTACAGGACCGATTTCGGACACTACCGTCAGTCAATTGAGTTCACATACAAAAATGTTTCCAATCATATAGCAATTCACCCCTAAAGGGACACAATTTGCATTAGGAGTCAAAAAGCCCCGTAGAGAGGAAACTATTTTTATTGAAAAAGCTAAATTTAACAGCCCAGGATCATAAAAATTAGAAAACTAAGATAAGCAGCATTTACAAATTTATGTGAGAGTGGGGGAGGGAAACAGAGGTAAGGAAAGATTGGAGCCAGAAAAAATCAGAAAGCTGTTAGTATGATGGAGGTGGAGGAGTAGCGTTGTGTAATATTTGGAGTCTCATTGAAAAATCTTAAAACATTTAAGTCCGATGACGTAGTGATAAAATCGATATAGGCCATATGGACTGATTGGATTAAGTGTAAAATTCGTGACCATGTTCAATTTGAAACATAGT
>JARSSU010030641.1:0-35372 GCA_029619165.1 Eurosta solidaginis | reverse complement strand
CAGCATCCAGTAGCAGATTTGCCGTTTTGATGGGTTATACCATATGCCTAAATGGTCGTCTAAAACAGAGGCTAAATAAATGCAGGTATTGCAAAATATCGCAAACCCAATGCGTTTGTAGTAATTACGCTGCAGTGTAGCTAGGAACTGCTTCGACTTACATATATCACACTAAACAATAGCTTTCATTTTTACTATTATTACGTACATTATGATAATAAATAAAAATAATTTTCTTAAAGACTTGTGTAATGTATTGAATTTTTGTATACCTCTACGCTCAGGGATGCCCTCAGGCCTCCTACATTTCACCTCATCTGGTGGCTAAACTATTATATATATCGGAAATCGGACAACAGATTCGTATTTCCTCGAGCCAAAGTTACCCCAGAAAAAGTATGGCCACGCCGGCCGCAACGGTTTCGAGTGTGCATTTGAGGGTTAAGATGATGAAAAACTTAGTAGGTTAATTATGTCTAAGTCTTAGGTGTGTTATAGCGCGATTTTAAGTTATTTACAATAGTTTTCTCTGGATGTGATAGACATTTGTCGGAAACCGACTTGATCGGACACTATAGTATGCAATCGAAAAGAATTATGCGCCAATTCAACCCATATTTCTACAAATTTGGTATCCATCGCAAACGCCTGTTGAATTAACTTGGCGCAAAGTTCAAGTATTGGTGACGTTCCATTTGTAAACTTACAGGTTTACGTCTAGAAAACTATTTGTTATTTTTTTAATTAACTAGAGCGTACCACAACAGAGATACTTTAAAAGAAACAAATAATTTCGACTTATTTGAGGAGAGCTTCGTCGGCTTCTTATCGGTAACAACCATACCGGCTTACTATCGAAAGCAAAATTATCGTTGAGTTACCGGCTTCTTATTGGCGTCACCAATTTACGTATTCATATATCTTTATTAAAGGGAAGTATATCATATTAAACCGATCAATCACCGATACCAAATCGATAAGTTTTCAATAAAAATACTATAACCTTTTGATAAATACCGATAGCTTTTCGGTAACAAATCGTAAGGCAAAGATAACATATAGATAGCTAATCGATGACTTTGTAAAACAAATAGATAACATTACGATAAACAACCCAATATTTTTGTCATAAAATGTCGTTAATGTCGGTAAATTTCGATAACTCTTTGGTAAAGTTAGATAACACTCCATACAAATTTGATTAAACTCCAATGCTGAATCGATAACTTTCGATAACATATTGGTAACAATTTTGATAATTAATGGACAACTTTCGATCACAAGTCAATAACAAACTGATAGATCGTCGATACAAATGAATACACGCTCTTACTACGTCGACAGAAACATTAACTCACCGAAAACTCATCGAAAACAAACCGTTAACACTTCGATAACAAATTGATAATACGCCGGCTAGTCTCTTTCCCGGCTTCGGTTTTGACTTCCAATATTTCATTTTCTTTGTTTTTCCTTCCTTTCCTAATTTGCCTTGTCTTGATTTCACTCATATTAACAATAGATGTAGTGACTACGCTCACGTTTACATTCCCCTACTCCCCATACGACATCCCAATCACACACTACCAACTATGCTTACGCTACACACCACGCTTTCATTATCTATTCCCCCACACTGCGCCCGTATTTACATTCTGTATGTATATCTCTCACATTTACAAAGACTACGCTTACGCTTACACTTCACACCTTACGCTCACGTTCACGCTTCTCTCACACTCTGAGCGAACATGTTGCACATCAAAAGTTACGCAGCAGAAGTTAGTAACAGTCCACTAACAATTCGTAAAGCTTGATCGAACGTGTTGAAAGCCGCGTTAATAGGAATAACATTGAAGACTAAAAAGCGTGACATTAGCTGGAGTGTTTTATGAACAAAATTCTGAGATAGAGCATTCTTCAAACGTTTTCTGAGATAAGGCGTTTTCGAAACTGCAGCCGAGATAGGGTGATATTTCACTCAGCAGTCGATATATGAACTTCCGTGAATTGGAAGCAGTTGGGTATAGCCTGTTATTTATGTATAAGTATATTTGCTCACGGTATAGGGAACACAAAATGAAAGCGTTATTGCAATCACTACACTGTAGCGTAAATAATGAATCAGCGAATCAGATTGCAAATAAGGGCTTATTATGTAAACGCAACGATTCGTATTTCTCATTGAGCCACAATTCGCATGATATACGAGCATGCATTCACCCCAGTGAGTGTAAATAAACCTGATAGACTTTGTTTAATTTTTAGTATTATAAAGTGGTGAATGGGAATGCCAGTGACTGTGACGCAAAGTGTCACGGCGTCATACATAACCTGGCCTAAAGCAAGGAAAGAAACGGAAGAGTTTATTATAGATGTGTTATAGACGAGTTAACGATTCGTTGTCGTAGTGTTATAAATTTTTCTGTAATAACAATGGTAAATGAGTTACTAATTTCTTATCGACAATTTTTCCGTTTTTATCGATTTATTGTTATTATAATTTTTTTGTCAAAATGTTATCGACATGTTTCCAAAAAATTTTCAAACAGGTTAACGTTTTGCCATCAAAAATTATCGATATGTTACCAAAATGTAATCGACGTTTCATCGATCATTTTTATTGATAAGTTTTGAAAGAGTTATCAATTTCTTGCCGAACAATTAATAATTTGTTATCAAAAATGTATTGAGCTCATATCTAAGAGCTATTTGTTATCGACGACTCATCTGTATGTTATAAAAACTTCACCATGAAATCAACACAAATCTATAACAAGCCGATAAGAAGCCGCTGAATCGGCGGTAACAAGCCGATAACTGGACGATAATAATTCGCTGTCGATAATAAGCCGATAACAAAAATTATAAATTGTGGTATCAGTAGTTTCTCATATGAAACAGACGTAGCTCCTTTAAAACTTAATGTTTCTGGTAAAGTTGCCTATGTTGTAGTTTATTCAACTTGTGGAGAGCTCTAGTAAACTCAAAAATATAATTTTTTTAGAGTACGTAAGTTTTACTTTAATTTCTATCTATTGCTATATAATCACATAAAACATTGGTTCCCTTAAACAAATTGTGCGGAGATATGATAAAACAAGGCGAAATGCGTTGAAAATAATTTCACTTTTCCGTGTAGAGCAATGAATAGATGTGGATAATAAAATTAAAACTAATTTTATTTTTGCTATCTTTTCTTTTCCTACTCGCTTTTCAATAAGCAGCTTTATAGATTGCATTTATTTTTTCAAGCTCCTACTCACATTCAGCAATAAAAATCAGTAATAAAAGTAAATGATTTTCATTACCTTCTATTCTGCTTTATAGTCGATCGTATTATTTTTATGAGTTATTTAAAAAAAATATATATTATAACAAAAGCCATTCTTTACTTGCTCTCTCGCATTCTGTGTATAAATATTATCAAATGAAAAATGGTACAAATAAATACACAGTTGACCATTTGACTACACAAGGAGTTGCTGATACTCAGGAGCTTTGTTAAGCCGCTAGTCATAAATTTATTGCTTTGTTGTAGGACTTTTTTATTTTACAATTTTATGTAGTTTTAATTCTCCTTGTCGTAATTTGAAAGCATTTAAAGCAACTTATATAAACATGTCAACAGGAATTTAAGGTATAGACCATGGCGCAATAAAACAGGTGAAGTCAGTAGTACAACAAAAATTTGACGGCCCTCATAATACTAGGTTCAAACACACACCAAATTGGCAATTTATACTATTTGGGCAATTTATTACGCAATTTGTCATATAATAAATTGTAATAATAAATTGCCAATTTAAAAAAAATTGCGTAATAAATTGTTTCAAACTGCAAATGCAACATTGTAAAGTGTGTTTATTGAGTACATTTAAACGTCAGTTACGCATGGCTAAACTATATGGTTGGCTCATCTCATCAGCTGATTTTATGTCTTTCATTTCACTGAAGTAGGGATTGTCAAAAGAAGATGGCAAACTCAAAATGAAACCAAACATTAAACACATTTTCTTACAACACACAAAAATTTCAAAATTTTATGTTTTCATTCCATTTCATTCGCCTAATAATGTGCGTGTTTATTTTGACAGTCTGAACAAAGGTATGTTCTTGCTGTAGAGATGAGCCAACCAGCTATCAAATTACTATTGTGCAAGCTAAATCGAGTTGTATGAACAGCACTCAATTCAAATCGAAATTTCCTAAATTTATTTTTCTGTTTGAACATAGTATAATACCTAAGTAATATAATGTGCGGAAAAGAGCCAACCCTTCATGTCTATAAATTGGAAACGGAGACATGAAAGAAAAGAGAAGAGAAAACAGAGGAAATTGAAAGAAAAGGAAGTCAAAGCGGAGTCGAAAAAGTAAAAAGAACAAGAGGAAGATGGAGAGGCACCCCAGGAGGTTAGGGGGCTTAGAATATACCCGCCTGTCGATATACCCGTGGCGTCTAAAATACCAAATTGATTCAAGGGCAACCCCTGAATTAATCAGCGCAATATATAGTTTCCCCAACCCAATTGCCAACCTCACGTACCCGTGGCGAAGCCTCTTTCTTAACAGCCGAGGCTCTGGCGACCCCAAGTTCCTTATGGATGTAGAAAGTGGGAGGGAGGTATGTCCTCGAAGGTTTTATGTGGTCATACTTAATCGTTCCCGAGATGGTCGGGCTAGTACCTTGGTGCTTGTTACCGGAACGTACCGGATCCGCATCCGGCAAAGGATCATCAACATCGATAAAACTCCCCAAATCTTTCGGTGAGTGTTCTTATATCTACAACAACAACAGCAACACTTAATTTATGAGTGCCAGCATTGTCAAATGTGACTACATTTTGTAATATTGACTTCACCATTCTGGTTTATTGCATCATGGTACAGACTTGACATATTTTTTAGAAGATTGGAAAAAAATACCGTTAAATATATTTGGAAAAATACTTATGCACACGTAATCGAAACGGAAATCTGACAACTGATTCGAGTGTAGCTGTTAATCTCTTGAAAGACCTTTCTCCCTAGGAGCTTTATTCGAATTCCGAGCCCGCACTCCTGCGATAATCGATCTACTGACAACAGACTAGACCAAAACCACATCTTGTTGTTATAGTACAGTGTTCCAGTTGGTTTTGCTCTATATATTTACAATTTCGTATAGGTTGATCATTATAGAAGTGCGGGTTCGAATTCTTCAGCCGCGAGAAATGGCTTTGGGAGATTGACGTGGTAAAATCGAAACAAGCCTTGCTCGATCTGATGTGACGCTGCCTTTTTTTCCCAAAAATATTTAATAAAATTAAAACTGACATTGCCTAAAGGCATTTCCCCTGGTTCTGCCAAAACCTATATATAAGACTTATTTCTTTAGAGCGGTTACTTTTTTAACCGTTTACTTTTTTGAAATCGATTTCTTTTCTATACGGATAAAATTTCTATACCGTTTATTTTTTCTATGACGGCAACTTTTTCTCGACTGGTTATTTTTCTAACTCGACTCTTTTTCCGGTAGCCTTTTCGGAACCGAATCCTGCTTCAAACTGGTTATTTTTTCGGCACCGCTTGCTAATTATTGTTTGGAAATCTTTTGTTGTTTAGATACCGAAATTGTGTCGTTACGTTTTCGTAATAGTTACGTTTGCTATATATATATTCGTTTAGAACGGATTATTGCTGCGAAACCCATTATTTTTTCGATTCCGATTGTTTTTTCGATTATTAAGAAGGAGCGTGTTTTATTCCATTCAACTAGTAATCCGGAACCGATTTTTTGTTTCGGAAAATTTATTACTTTGGAACCTATTATTGTTTGGGAACCATGTCTTGTCTAGTTCCGGTTACTTATTTGGATATGGTTACTTGTCACTATCCGGTTACTTATCAGGACCGGTTACTTATTTGGATCCCGTTATATATCTGTTCTGTTTATTTATCGGGATCCGCTTGCTTATCTAGATACTGTTATTTATATGGATCTGGTTACTTACCTGGATCCGGCTACCTATCTAAATCACACTACTTATCTGGGTCCGGGTACTTATCTGGATACGGTTATTTATTCAATCGGGTACTTTTCGGTCCCGGTTACGTATCAGGATGTTAATCAAGATCAGACTACTTATTTTGATCCGGTACTTATCTCGACCGGGTTGTTTATCCAATCAGGTAACTTTTCTGGATCCGGCTATGGTTTATGTGAATCCATCGGCTAATCTGAATCCGTTTACTTATCCGGTTACTTATCTGGTTCCGATTTCTAATCTGGATACTGTTACTTATCGGGATCCGGTTACTTAACTCCTATTCTTGAAAAAATACGCTTCCAATTCTAGCCAAAAAATAGAGGGCTGGTAACTTCGGTTTTAATTATTTAAGCATCGTCGATATCCTCGATATTATTATCAGATAGTACCGATGAAGAAACCAAGTCTATTTTCCGCTAGAATGGTTCCTAAAACTAATTGCATATGAGCAAAAGAACGGATTGACAATTCGCCTGATAAACTTGCAACAAATTAAACGGGACTGCTTGTCTTTCTTAACGCTGCTTTCGTTCAGCTGTTACGAGCAATTCCATTCATAGACTTCGATATCTTCTCGAGCGCATTAGTTTTCGCTTTTGGAGGGTTTTCCAAAGCACAGCCGGGGACTATAGCACTTTTATATACTTTTCTTTGAGCATTTTCGTGTTTGATGTTACCTGTCGTAGCATATGACCCTTGACGTGGTAAGAAAGCACGCTACTCTCCCACAATGCCTGTTATTGTTAATACTTATAAATATTATGGCGAAGATAAGAAAGTATTCGAGAATGTGATACACGAATATACGCCCGTGGAAGGAGACAAGTTAGGGAATAGCTTGTCAGTATGGTTATTTATTTTTTTTAACGCATATGTACAAACTACGTTAGACTAACGCATGACGATTAGATTGAACATAGTCCGCCGAATTTTTATCACAATTGAGGTTGTTGTTGTTAGTGTAGTAATGCTCGCCCCACCTAATAGCCGCGACCGATCACAAATTGTCATCAATATCCTCTAACGGGAGTCCAAGGAAACTTGCCGTTTCAACAGGGGTGGACCATAAGGAAAGGGGTGTTAGAGGCGTTGGTTCCACATTACAATTGAAGAGATGGTTGGTGTCATGTGGGGACACATTGCAAGCGGGGCATACATTTTGTATGTCGGGGTTGATTCTGGATAGGTAAGAGTTTAACCTGTTACAGTATCCAGAACGAAGTTGAGCAAGAGTGACACGCGTTTCCCTGGGGAGTATGCGTTCCTCTTCCGCAAGTTTTGGATAATTTTCGTTAAGTACTGGATTCACCGGGCAATTCCCGGCATAAAGGTCCGACGCCTGTTTATGGAGTTCACCAAGGACCTGCTTGTGTTTTTTCACTTCATACGGCTGGGTTCTCAGGTGCCGTATTTCCTCAAAATGCTTACGGAGATGACTCCTTAAGACCCTAGGCGGTGCTGGTTCATCAATCAGATGTCTGTTGGGATGCCCAGGTTTCTGGGTATTCAACAGGAACTGTTTGGTCAGCATCTCATTTCTCTCCCTGATGGGGAGTATTCTCGCCTCATTATGCAGATGGTGTTCTGGGGACATAAGAAGACAGCCCGTGGCGATTCTGAGAGCAGTATTTTGGCAGGCCTGTAGTTTCTTCCAGTGGGTGATTTTTAGGCTTGGCGACCATATGGGTGACGCGTAGCACGTAATCGGCTGGCTAATTGCTTTGTATGTAGTCATGAGCGTTTCTTTATCTTTTCCCCAAGTACTGCCAGCGAGGGATTTGAGGATTTTGTTACGGCTCTGAATTCTCGGAACAATTGCGGCTGCGTGCTCACCAAAATGTAGATCCTGATCAAACGTCACACCCAAGATTTTGGGGTGTCGGACAGTCGGTAGCGTAGTGCCATCGACGTGGATGTTCAAAATGGTCGACATTTGGGGCGTCCATGTTGTAAATAAGGTCGCGGAAGATTTAGTCGGTGATAATGCCAGGTTTCGCGAGGCGAAAAAACTGGAGAGATCAGGGAGGTAGCCGTTTATTTTATTGCATAGCGCATCGATCTTTGGGCCTGGGCCTGTGGCCATTATTGTGCAGTCATCGGCGTAGGAAACGATTGTGACTCCTTCCGGTGGTGAAGGTAGCTTAGATATGTAGAAATTAAACAAAAGTGGGGATAGGACACCACCCTGTGGCACCCCCTGTTTAATTCTCCTTGGTTTTGATGTTTCGTTTCTAAATTGCACCGATGCCTGCCGACCACCCAGATAATTTGCGGTCCACCTTTTAAGACATGGGGGAAGGGTAGACCCTTCCAGGTCCTGCAGTAACGAGCCATGGTTGACCGTATCAAAAGCTTTTGATAGGTCTAGCGCTACGAGTACTGTTCTATGGTGGGGGTATTGATTTAAACCGCAATTTATCTGGGTGCTAATGGCATTCAGCGCGGTGGTAGTGCTATGGAGTTTTCTGAAGCCATGCTGATGAGGGGCTAGCTGCAAATTTGCTTGGAAATAAGGGAGCAAAATGGCTTCAAGCGTCTTTGCCACTGGCGATAGGAGAGATATCGGACGATACGACTCACCTATGTTAGCTGGTTTCCCAGGCTTTAGTAGCGGGACCACCTTGGCCATTTTCCATTTCTCAGGTATGACAAAGGTGGAAAGAGACAGATTGAAGACATGCGCTAAATATTTGAACCCCTCTTTCACTAGGTTTTTAAGCATCGGCATGGCTATGCCGTCGGGGCCCACTGCTTTGGATGGTTTAGCACGACCAATGGCGTCCTCAACCTCTTTAGCGGTGATGGTGATTGGTGACGCGCTGAATTTGTGTTTATGTGCGCGTCTATTGGCTCTCCGTCTATCTTTGTCGACCGTAGGATGCATTATATATTGTCGGCAGAAAGCGCTCGCGCATTTTTTCGCGTCCGACAGTACTTTGTCGCCAAAGGCGATGGAAACTTTGTCTTTGTGCTTAGTCGGATTCGATAGGGACTTTACGGTGGACCAAAGTTTACCCACACCGGTAGAGAGGTTACAACCTCTTAGGTGCTCCTCCCATTTCGCCCGCTTGTGTTCATCTACAAGCAATCTGATGCGTTGGTTTATATCCCTTATTTGGGGGTCGCCTGGGTCAAGCTGTCTTATAAGGTCACGTTCTCTCGCTAAGTTTGCGGCCTCCGCCGGGAAGTGGGGCCGGATTTCGGGAATTCTCCCGGCGGGAATGAAATGTGCCGAGGCGGATTTAATGACCTTACGGAAGGCACGCTCCCCTTGGCGGGCATCAGTTGGGATAGGGAGGGCAGCTAGGCGGCTGTCTGTAAAGGATTTATATTCTTCCCACTTTCCTTTTTTGAAGTTTATGAAAGTGCGTTTTTCAGTGACGATGAAGTCGGCGTTACGCTCAAGCGAAATAAGAATGGGCAGGTGGTCGGATGCCAATGTTACCATCGGCTGCCAGTTGACGCAGTTTACGAGTTCTGCGCTCACGATTGAGATATCTGGCGAGCTGTGACAGCTTCCTACCATACGTGTGGGGGCGTCTCCGTTTATTGTGCAGAACGTCGTTTCTTCTATTTGATCCGCCAACATCTCACCCCTACTGTCCGCCCGCAAGTTTGAATGCCATAGATCATGATAGGGCATTGAAATCGCCTAAGATAATGCTATTGTTGCCAGTGAGCTCTGATATTAGGGCGGTATCCACTGGGGCAACAGGTGGCAGGAGGGATGTTGATGTTGATGATTTCTAGGTTTGCATCGCCTGACCGGACAGATAGGCCTTGACGTTCTAAGACATTGTCCCTGCGGTCGATGCCAGGATCAAATATACAATATTGCACAGAGTGGTGTATGATAAACGCGAGACCGCCTCCATTTCCGCTCTCGCGGTCTTTCCTGTGGACGTTATACCCAGAGAAGGTCTGCAATGCAGATCTAGCTGTGAGTTTAGTCTCTTGAATCGCAGCAATGCGGATGTTGTGCCGCTTCATGAAATC
This sequence comes from Eurosta solidaginis, assembly GCA_029619165.1. Taxonomy (NCBI): domain Eukaryota; kingdom Metazoa; phylum Arthropoda; class Insecta; order Diptera; family Tephritidae; genus Eurosta; species Eurosta solidaginis. Next base: position 25,347 of record JARSSU010030641.1, on the reverse strand, counting down.
GACTATCTCCGTAATCTTCCCAGTTAGTCCATTACAGTTTAACTGCAGAATTCTGAAGTGCATAAGGGGAGACGTCGCCACTCTGGGGTAAGTGACGGGTGACTACGCCTGGGTTGGGGAAAGCCAGGACGCAATTGCTGTTGTGGTCCTAGGACTGGGCGTCCTTGGGCAGGCATTGGGGTACCCGGATGATTTGGGTTTGCGACCTGGCAACATGGCGCGATGAAACCCGTCGGGGGGTTGCCGTCGCGGAGACCAGAACATCTAGGGAAGTGGCACCACCCAAGGCAGGAGCTGCATTGGGCGGATATCGCAAACATATTTATTCTGTGTTGGCAAACGGTGCAAACGGAGGTAGGGACTAAGAGTCTGTTTCCCTGACCTAACATGCGCGGAGAGAGACGGGGGCAGGGGCTGTTGCTCAGCATTGCTTCCGACTCTACAACGAAGATTGTAGTTATGAGTGGTAGCAGCTGTTTGAGTTGTTGGCGCCGTGGGGCGCGAGCAGCAGCGGGTACTTGTTGTGGCTTGCTGAGCAGCGGGGCTGCTGGAAGGTAGTGGGGGCGCTTAGACGTAGACTACGGGACGCCCTTGGGCGTGAACAGCAAGGAGCCACAAAAGATTTATAAAAGTTACGTGGACGTCGGGTTTTGGGATCAAGCCCAGAACAACCTCTCCGATGCAACCATCCCTTGCACGAGACACACTGAACAGAGTATGACCGTCCTAAAAAGATTCTTTTCCGGCAGATGCAGCAAAACCATCTCAGGACCGGGGTCAGGAAACAGACCCGGATTGGATTCGATGCCTTCCCGGAGTAAGAGAATATGGAGCAGTCCTGCTGCAAGGAGCTGCTGGGAGGATGACAATTTGTGGGAGGGACGAAACAAATTAGATGGCGTCACACTGAAATGACAGTCCTTGGTCGGGAAAAATCCCGAGTCGCTCCGGTACATAGAACCGACTGCCTTGGGAAGCGAGGTAGTTCACTAGAGTGTCGTATTCGATGGAAAGTCTTAAATCGTAAATCGCTTCAAATGTTTCCTATACAAAATTTGGTTGCGGCAACACTTACGACAAAGAAAAGAGCTGTGAGTTCTATAATTGCTAGTGATGAACATAGCTAGCACATTGTTTGCGTGTATTTATTTGACAATGTAGTGAGACGAAACGATAACAGAAAATTGAGAAATTACTTAATTCGGCATCGTATTGACTTATGAAAAATAAACATCGGTGTTTTTAGGTGACCACTTCTACTATACTTCTTTTCTGAATCCTCCAAACTAAAAATATCTTAGTGCGTTATGACCTATTATAATTCTGCTCGCCATCAATTTTTCTTGACATGTCCCCTATTATTAGTATTTTCGATTACAGTTTTCATTTTTTTTTATATTTTTTTTCTTGTTAGAGATTTTTATTTGTGCTTTTGTTTACCAAAACTTGTTATAAATGATTGACAGTGATTGATGGAAAATTTTTTCCAATTTCTTTTTTATATTAACTAAAAATTAACTAAAAAATGAGATTGTCCAACAATTCTATAGAGACGAATTGGTTGGCCTATTTCTGAATTTCATGTGGTCGACAAAAATCCAAATAACATACAAGCAATAGATTTGCTAACTACACAAAAAGTACAACCGTATGATTTGTTTTGTCAACGCCACTCCAATTCCACTCGTTACTTAGCTCTGTCGTTGAACTTTCACCCCGGAAAACATGCTACAGTCAGACATTTTTGTGGCCCACAAAGTGTTGCTAACTCTGATGCATTTCAATCAAATTGATTGCGTGTGGACTGTAAGTGAACTGTGTATACGTATGAAGGGGAAGTCTTGGTACAAAATCAAAAGAGTAAAGAGAATAACAAAAATTGCTATGAAAAACAAAGCACCCTGCCATTCAAAGATGCGCTCAAGGGGAATGCAACATCAAAACGCAGCAAGAAAAAAAAAGTTGACCGAAATATAGCAGTAAAACAGAAGTAAAAAAGGCTTAGTCATAGAACATTCTTTGGATAGATTATTGGCACCAGACCAGACCAAAGTAGTCATTGAATCATTCAATGTGCCATTAATGTAATTTGATATGACTAGCGAGCACAATGTAAGTAAGATCTGTTTGTGTGCTAGTGATGTTGTAAATATTCGCAATCCTTCAAATAAATTGCAATAGCGGTATTTGTATTCGCGATAATCTCAGTGGAAATTTTCCAAACGTTAATGTTTTTAATGGCCTTGTAAGAGAGGATTCGTCGCCTGCGTTTAATTTGATTGGGGTTTGTTTTTATGGAATTACATATTGATGTGCTAGTTGTAATAAATCTCTTAAATAGGCAAACCTATTCGTAAAACTCTTGTTTATACTAGAAAAATGGTACCTTTCCCTCTTCATCTCTGTCCTCCTCCTAGTTCCTCATCTTTTCTGCTTCCCGTTCCTCTCCATTTTCCCTTCTTTTGTCCATTTCCTGCTTTTTCATCTTTCGCCCAATATCTCTCTCTCTCATACAAATCGTCTTTATATTTTTAGCTTTGGTCTATCTGCATAACTATTATGCAGTTCTTACGTATTACTCTTTCTGGCCCTCTCTCCCTCTTTTCCTCATCTTTTTATTCAGTCTTCACTCTACCCTTCTCTTTTTTGCGTCTCTTTCTCCCTCTCCATCTTTTCCCTCACTCTTTTTCCGCTCCATCTATGCATATCTCTCTATCTTTGCCTAACTCTATCTCTTTCTCCGTCCCTCTTTTCTCTTCTCTCTAGTTCTTCTTGTTCTTCTCCATCCCTTTACTAGTCCAAGTCCCTGTTTCAGTCCCAGTCAGTCACTACTCCATTTGCCGAAAAATAATTCCATAAATACTATATGCCCAATTTCAGGTAAATCGAACCAAGAACAGAATATGTTCGACAAAATCGGTCCCTGGTCCTCTTACCGGAAAAAAGTGTCGTAAATACTAATCTAGACAAAGGTCTACTTTTATACCAAATTTCAGGTACATCGAACCGTGAATGGAATTTGTTGGAATAGATCGGTCCCTGGGCCCTGGAAATGGACCAGGGTCTGACAATGTGTATGGCCATGCAGCCATTCTTAAGAATCTGGATTTGCCTTTGTCGGACTATTGCACTCGACTGTCTGTTTCGATATGAAGTACGATGTTTTCATTCCGGATAGGGATTATCAACAAATAAATAGGGGCCGCCGGACCTGGGAAATGGACTTCAGATATACACTAACGCACCTTAGCTGGGGTCTATCCTTTAGCCTAGCCGATATTCGCGGTGTCTTTTAGGCAGAGGTTGGTTCAATTAACGAGGCCTGATCACCTGAGAAAGGCTCTTCACGGCTATAACAAAAGTAGTATTTATTACGACAGCCAGGCTGCGATAGAGGCGCTTGGATCAGTTACCTGTAGATCCAGGAGAGTAGAGAAGTACCGCAAATCTCTTATTGAGATTGCTGCGCAAATTTCCCTTCGTTTGGGTGCCTGGACACTCGGATATACCGGGAAATGATATGGTTGACGAACCTGCAAAAGGGGGCACATCCGTTCCTGGAAGGGACTGAGCATGCCGCTCGCTACCTGTAAGCTCATTATTAAAGGGATTTTCCTTAGAGAAGCGGGTGTGAGATGGAGAAATCTGAATCCTGCTGTCACTCTAAGCTTGTGTGGCCTGAATGGGACTCATAACCGGCCACATAGCAATCAGGTGACGTGCACAAAGGCTGGGTGTTCCCTTTATAGGTTACTGCAGTAGATGTAGAGACGAGGAGGAGTTAGAACATAAGAGAGATCTCCCTTCTTTGGTGATCTTTATGCCCTGGCTAATTTGTAACAGACCAGTGCCCGACTTATTGGGAAAATATTATTTATGATGCAATTTTCGAGCAGCTTAATATTTGGGACCCATTTTCTCTGGCAAGTGGACCAGGGGCAACCTTTTGCAAAACATCATATCTGATTTGCGATTTGCTCGATGTTTGGTACAGTGGTACCTCCTTGACTAGTTTATTATTTCATGAACTTTTCTTCCCGGATATTGGAACATGACCCGAACTATTGTAATAAATATTAATTATGTTGCGATTTGTTTGAGATTTGGTACAGGGATGCGTTCTTTGCCTAGTGGAAGTAGAAAGGGGTTTTAGAGTGGGAAGGAGATAAATGGAATGAGGGATGGACAAGATGTATAAATAGAAGAATATGTGAACAAAGTCTGCGGGGACTGTAGTATGGATTTAATATCTATGCAAAATATGAGTTTCGGCATCAAATGGCTGCCAAGTGATGTTGAATTTGGCTTTCCTTTCTAACTGTCCTGTCCTATTCTTACTCCTACTCTTTCTCTTGCGTATTTTCTTACTCTTACTATTATATATTTATTTATATTTACTCGTACTCCTATTCCTTCTCCTCAAATAAGTCTTATGTTCCTACTCTTACTCCAACTGTTGTTCTTCTAGTTCTGCTTCTTCCCAGTCACAAGTTAAACCCGTTGACTCGGTACATACGGACTAGACCAGCGAATAAATTTGTTTTATGTTTCCACTATCCGTCGTTTATTTTGCAGAGGTTTATCATTCAGCGACCCACCGGTTAACATCAACAATTCAACGGACCAGAGGAAGAAAAAACTGCTTATATATAAAATCAATTCCATTTTTTTGTAGAATCTCTGTAAACTAATCATTGATACAATGTGATTCGAAATTGCATTAACCTATTTCGTCCACGTATTCCTGGAGCTAAGGCGAACAAAAAATATTAGACAAATTTTGGGAGTTTCATACAACTTTTCGAGAAATCGGCACTTAAAGCTCTCAGTCCATGGCGAATGTATTTTTCATGGCAAAAAAGTCAAATATGGCACTGAGGTAGGAACTTTCCCTTCTTGATATTCGTAATGACCACAATAAGAACCCAAAGATTGGAAAAAACCATTGGCGTAGGCGCGTTATCTGCTTGAATGCTTATAATTTGTATTCTATTAAAAAAACAAGACGCATTGACCACTCCAAATGATAATCATAATAAAGGAGAAAGGGGACTGAGAAAAGGGATTGAGTTAGACAAAGATAGAGAGATACGGATAGATGGAGATGTAGCTATAGGGGATGGAATAGACGGAGAGGGAGGAAGAGGCGCATAGAGAGGAGTGAATAAAAGGATAAATAAATGGGGGAGAGAGGGGGAGGGAGAGTAAGAGGTAAAAACTTCTTAAAAGTTATGCATATAGACCAAAGTTAGGGTAGAACACCGTTTTCCGTGTCTGCTAGTAGAACTATAAACTGAAAAAATCCTTAGAAAAATATTCAAACTTTTCATGACAATTCGTCGTATTTTTCCGATATAAGTTATAACTTATAGACCGGGTTGGTCTGCATGACAAGCTTTACTGAGGAATGGCATGATCCATTTTTGAAAACTGTGTACAGCGTATTCTTTACCCAAAGGCCATGTAAAATCATCCTAAAAATTTAATGATCATTGTTAATTGTGGTAAGACCTCTCTCTTCTCTCTAAGAATTATATGTTCACAGTTCGTGGAACCACTGCTTAAGGCCAAATGGAGTTACACTTCTTTAGAGGGTGTTATCAGAGGAGCCGTGAGTGAAGGTACAATGGTGACTTTCTCTATTACTCTGAATGTTGGAAAAAAACTTGGCATCAGCATTAACACAAGTGAGTATTAACTTTTCCATATTCACAACAATTCTAGTTTGCACAAACTACTGCTTATGCACATATTTATGTAAGTAATTTCATTTGTTCAGAAAAGCAAGTTAAAAACACAAAAGCAAGCATTAAAGTGCGTTGAATGACAGTCACAAAAGGTGATGAAAATGTTGACAATGCACGGCAGTGTTGCTAATGATATGCAGAGCTGCTCAACCCCATAGCACTTGCGTTTTGTTTTGCCCTGAAGAATAGGCACTAGACTGGATTGGCCCCCATACAAAAAAAAGTTGCTAATGTCCGCCCCTAAATTTGAAGATTATGTTGAGAGGATTTCGGAAACATTTTTTTTTAATTGTTTTTGATCCTTCGAAATACAGCCGAAACGGTTTTTTCGTTGTAACTTGGTTATTTGACGTCCGATTTTTAAAATTGATATGTCATTATTTTGGCCTTGAGAAGCTTCACATTTCCGTTTAATGTCCTTTTAAGCTATGTAGTCGTTTTCACATGATTAAATAAAATAAAATAAAATAAATGTAAGGCGCGATAACCTCCGAAGAGATCTAAGGCCGAGCTTCTCTTCCAATTTGCGTCGTGCTCCTCTTGATTTTTCCCTACAAATTGGCCGGACGGGACCTACATGTTTTATGCCGACTCCGAACGGCATCTGCAAGGCAGATGAGTTTTCGAGTTTTCACTGAGAGCTTTTCATGGCAGAAATACAATCGGAGCGCTTGCCAGACACTGCCGAGGGGCGACCCCGCTTAGAAAAATTTTCTTCTAATTGAAAAATCTTATTTCTAAAATTTTGATGTTGCTTTGCCCGGGAGTTGAACCCAGGGCATACGGTGTGATAGGCGGAGCACGCTACCATCACACCACGGTGGCCGCCAACATGATTAGTCACATGATTAGTCAGCTAACAAAATTTTACCCCCCCCAATGTATGCTTTTTTCCTTACCAAACGAAAGTACTTAAAAATTCAAGAAATGTTGCTTTGAAACCATATTACTAAGCTAATAAACAAAGAAGTTATAGCACTTTCAATATTTATTGCAACTGTTATTTTACCTGGTTCTTATTATACTTAGACCTGAAACTCATGATATTTTTGGAGGAAAAATTGCAGGGTTTGCATTGAAAAGGTAATAAAGATGTGTCAAATATCATGAGTAGGGGAAGTCAAAGTAAAAAAGTAAGTCAAACCTGTTGTTTCGTATTTATAAAAATAACGCTTACGACAAAATCAACTTTTTTCTAGGTATTGACACAACCCACTTTTTTGTAGAGATTGAGGCTTAAGTAAACAAAGTACTATCTCCGTTTTTCGAAGTTAACCTCCAAAAATTAGATATCGGCTTTCGAAGTTCGAAGCTCGAAATTCTACGTTTCGAAATTTTATTTATTTGAAAACCGTTTCGGCTGTATTTCGAAGGATCAAAAAAAATAAAAAAAAATGTTTCCCAAACCCCATCAACATAATCTTCAAATTTAGGGGCGGACATTAGCAACTTTTTTTTTCGACCCAGTCTAATAGGCGCAGATACAAATACACACTTCGAATATAACAAAAATGTTCATAGCACCGCCGATATGCCATCACATATAAACACGATTCATATGAAATTGCCTGAATTTCATATATACGTGCAAAGAAAAGGCACTTCCATATGAAGCCAAGGCACTTCGGTATAATATTCAAATTTACACTAACAAATTACCAACAAAAATTTTTTCAAAAATATTGTAGCACCGAGAAAAATCTCAGTTCAAAATTTATTCATTAGGGGACAATCAAAATTCTTTAAACATATAAAATAAATGAATTTCAGAAAGTGTTAGTGTACATATAATTTTGTATATGTATTATGATTTCCAATTCAATATCAAAAAATTTTGACCAGCCCTGACGATGCGGAATGATGGCGTTGAAAGCTCAGTATTATTTCGCTTAAATTTCGTATGATTACCAAGTTATGAACTAACCTAACCTAATCATGTATCAAAACAACTCCCATTAGAGCTAAATGAGTAGACACTGTTCAACTTGGACTAATGATGGTTATTGATTAAGCGAATTTGTTATTAGGATCTCCTCATATAAAGATCTGGATCCTTTTTTTAATTAATTTTCAACCATGTTTTTTTTTCATGTATTGCAGAGTCCCACCTGTTCATATGTTTCGACCATCGATAGCATCTGTTTCGGTAAACGAAATGGTGTTAGTCCGTTTCCATAAGTAGACCCAGTATTTTCGTGCAATATTCGTTACACATAGGTGATGTTGACATTCATCATGACATCAGCTTATCAGAGCCTATCTTTAAATTATTTAAACTGTCTCTGGAATCCGCATCATTCCCATCTATTTGGAAACAATCGTTTATTATACCTTTGCATAAAAAGGTAGTAGGTCTAATATTGAGAACTACAGAGGCATAGCTAAGCTCTCAGCTATCCCTAAAACTTTTGAGCAGATAATTACATACCAGCTTCAATACTTGTGTAGCTCTTTAATATCACCTTGTCAACATGGTTTTGTTCATCGGAGATCAACTACTACCAACTTGCTTGAATTTACGTCTTTTGTTATGAATGGTTTTTTAGTTTGCAAACAAACAGATGTAATTTACACCGACTTTAGTAAAGCATTTGACTCTGTTAATCACGAGCTCTTAGTTACCAAGCTTGATCTTCTGGGTTTTCCAGCGCCTTTATTAAGTTGGATTTCAAGTTATCTTGAAAATAGGACTCAGCGAGTTTTCTTTAACAACAATCTTTCAAAGTCGTTTGATGTAACTTCTGGCGTGCCCCAGGGTAGCCATTTGGGTCCATTACTCTTTAACCTGTTCATTAACGACTTACCAAAGGTTATATTACATTCTAGAGTTTTTATGTATGCAGATGATGTAAAACTTTGTTACACATATCTGCCTTCGAACTTGTTCTGTTTTAATCAGCTTCAGGCCGATCTGGACTCATTTCAAAGCTGGTGTACTGCAAATTTACTTTTTTTGAATTACTCTAAATGTAAGCAAATGACTTTTCACCGTGTGAAGCCGGTCCTATCATCTTATACACTTAACGGCGACCCCTTGGAGCGGATATCTATTGTTACTGATCTAGGAGTTATTTTTGATCCGAAATTAAGTTTTACCACTCATATTTCAACCGCTATAAACAAAGCAACTGGTGTATTAGGTTTTATCAAACGTTGGGCTAAAGAGTTTGATGACCCTTATTTCACAAAGATCCTTTATACCTCGCTGGTACGTCCTATTCTCGAGTACTGTTCATGCGTCTGGTCTCCGATCTATCAAATCCATGTTGATCGGATTGAGTCGGTCCAGCGACGGTTTTTAATTTTTGCATTACGAGGTCTCAACTGGGAATCAAGTACTCATCTTCCACCATACAGGAATAGACTTCTTCTAATTAATTTGCCATCTCTAGAGAATCGTAGAGTATTACTTGGCGTTATGTTCATTCACAAGCTCATCATTGGTGTGATTGACTCCCCTGACCTAATCAGTCAACTAAATTTTGCGGTTCCTGCTAGGGCGTCCAGGCACTTTGTGCCTTTTCATTTACCTCTATGCCGGCAAAATTTTGCTAGAAACAGTCCCCTGCGCCATTGGTGCTCGCGGTACAATGATTTGTATAACTGCATTGGCTTTGAATGTTCGTTTGCTGCTTTACATACTGCTATACTCTTATGTTTAGCCTGATATTTTAATTTTATTTTTTCTTATACAATGCGATGTCAAATGTTTATAACATACAAATTTTCTATGTACCTTTTTTGAATTTTTTAATTTTAAGAATGGCTCTGTATTTTACATATATATCTGTCTATTACAATAATTAGTCGACCGCTTTGTGTTTGCGTCGACTTTAAATAAATAAATAAATAAAAATAAATAAACATCTTTGCATCTTGCTTCTCTTCTTTTTGAACCCCAACAGTACGTGTCGATAGAAATGCCTTATAGACTGCAACACATGGACCAGTGAAACCATTGGACTCTTATTCGATGTACTATTTTCATATGTACCTAAAACTTGTATTCGTCATTGAAATTATTTCTGTACTATTATCATAACGGTTAGGTTCATATATGTATTGTCATCTCATCTGCGGCTGACAACGTCCTGTTTCATATATCAGCTCTGTTCGTCGATAGCAAAAATCAAAAAAGCTGCTTACTCGGACAAGATATCACTTTCCTGGACTAATATTACTTTTAGTCCTCGCGTTGCGTAGTGTTTATTCCTACTGGGCACTGCCTTCTGGCGTCACATGCCTTTAAATTAGGCTTCGTCAGTGATAGCAGATGTAGGAAGTGCGAGTTGGAGGAGGAAACGATCGAGCACGTTCTGAGCTCGTTCCCTGCGCTTGCCAGGCTAAGACTCCAGCTATTACGAGTGAATCAGCTGTCAGATCTAGAAAGCAGCAAGTTGCTTAAGTCCTATTTTATAACATAGGTCCTGGTTTATAATACGGTTTTTCAGTTTGGTCGTTAAAACAAACTTCTGGTAACACTACGGACTCAATCAGTCTATGCGAGGTCCTCATAGACCGGCCAGTTCAACCTAACCTCGCGTTGGCTTACATATTGTAACGAATTTACTGCAATTCCGCTATTTCAAATCTTCTACTAAGGTTCGAATCACTAAACTGTTGAATAAATAACTCCACTTTTCAATAATGCAAAATGGCCTTTATTAAAGTACAATAACACTACTATTGCCCGACAGATAGCGTACTTAATTCAAAACTGATTGTAGCGCCTCTACTGTTGCTGCCTTTTATACTCTTTGATTTCCTCGTTGCATCTTCTAGGCGCTTCCAGAATTTACTTAGTTACTGCTATAAAATTATAACTACAGATGCACGTGTATAGCTTCTCATATGCGCGTGTATTTGTGAGCGACACTTCCACAATTATAATTGCAATTTGGGAGCATCTCAGATAAGATGTCTGCATGTGTTTGTGCGTTGCTTCTCCGCTCCGCTGCGTGTACGTACATATGTGTAGACACAATGATTGAATTATTGATGTGCATCAAGTCACTGCTTAGCATCGGCTTAGAGATGACAGTACCCTTTAGTGTTGCTAATATTCGTAACACTGTCCTCCACCTCGATCTAACCGCTGCTAGCCTCTCAAAATGAACCAGCTTTCTACTTCGTGGTTTTCCAATTATTTTTATGCGATAGATGACATCACTGATCCCCTTCACGACTCTGTACGCCCAACTGCACCGATATTTGGATGGAGCACCTTTCCGCCGGTGAGGGTTGTATAGCAGTACCAAATCTCCCGCCCGGAAACCTTCCGAATTATTTTCCTTGTCGTACCTGTGTTTCATCTTACTACTCATTATCCTGGACCGTTCCCTCGCACTCTGTTGTTTGGCCAATGAACTACTTCGTAGAGCTTGCGCTTGACGGATTGGCTTCGCATAATCAGTATCGTTCCCACGTTTCACAACAGTAGTGCGCCCTGGCTTGAAACTACCCTCGCATTCTTTCTGGGAAATTCATTCCTTCGCTTTTGTGCGTCCATTAGGGTTTGTCAATGCCAGTGTTTCTGTCGGAGGTACTTTTGATTTCGCTTTATTTGGCCCATTCGATCCATCAACCTTACGAATTACCTTTGACTTTCGTGGTCTTTGTCGAGTCTTCTCCTCCAGTACCCGATTACTGCTGAACCCTTTCTCCAAACTAAGTTAATTGGTATATCCTGGTTCTTATAGCGCATAATCTTTCTCCGCATATCGATCCTGATGTCATGGTCAACTAAGAAGTCCACTCCTAATATTACTTCATCAACAATCTCCGCTACAACGAATTTGTGTAGAACCATGACCTCCCCAATTAAGACTTCACATACCACTACTCCCTGGACTTGGTTACACTCGCCAGTGACCGTACGCAACCTTGCTCCAGGTAACGGTTTTACTCTCCTGTTGACCAAGTCAGATCGGATTAAGGAATGAGATGTGCCGTATCTACAGTCAGTACACGCTCCTTTCGATGGCAAGACTGCTCGATTTTCTTCCAATTTACGACACAGATATCACAGGACATTCAATAGCTGGGGCAAGTTTTCGTTCTTTACATCTGACACGCTCTTGCTCATCTCCTCCAACTTTGCCTTTACGGCCACCCACATTGTTGGAACTATTAGGACCAAGATCGCAATGACGTGCAATGTGACCGGGCTTTCCGCATTTGAAGCATTTGATAACTCTTTCACTCCGCTTTTGAGATCCTTTCAACGCCTCCAATATTGCGTCTACCCACTCGGGCCTTTCTACTTCCACACGGCGTGCTTTGAAAACTCGCTTACACAGAAGCACGCTGTTTCCTGAATCAGAGCTTGTGACACCGTTTCTGCGAATTTTGGCTTTGGGTTTGCGTATACATCTCGCTTTGTTTCGACGTCCCGTATGCCATTTATAAAGCTCTGAATCTTTACCCTTTCAGTGTATCCCACGGGTGCATCTGCATTTGCAAAATGTGCCAGCCTTTCAACATCCGACGCAAACTCTTGCAATGTTTCACCAGGCCTCTAGAAGCGATTCAGTAACTCCATTTGGTATATCTGTCTCCTATGCTCAGTTCCGTATCGTCTCTCTAGAGCGCCAATCAATGCTTCATAACAGTTCCGCTCTCCTTCGGGAATCGTCTGTAGGATTTCGGCAGCTGGCCCTTTCAATGCCACGAACAGAGCTGCAACTTTATCTTCAGCAAATCCAGTTGTTCACTGCTGCGGTCTTTTCAAACTGTAGCTTAAAGACCTGACAAGGAACAGAACCGTCAAAGGGTGGTGTCTTTACCTTTGGATTGCTTGCTGAAACAGCCGGGCGATTAGTTGTAATTGCTCCATACGACCTTTTAAATCATCCACTTCTGCCTGAAATTGTTCGATTTTTGCATCCTACGATTCAAGTTTTGATGATACCCTTGCTTCCTGTGCCTCCAGCTGCGAGGATATGCGAGTTTCTTGTGCTTTCAACTGCTCAGACATATATGTCTTCTGTTCTTCTAACTATGTTTCCATTTTGGTTGTTATCTGTGTCGACATTTCTGAAATACGCGTTTCTGTGCTTCATTCATTGATGTTATGCGTATCTCCTGCGATTCCAGTTGAGATGCCATATATGTCTTCTGTTCTTCTATCAGGTGAGAGGACATTTGCGACGACATTGATGTTACTGTCGATATTTGTGTAGATATTGCAGCCAATATCATGTTCAAGTCTGTGCTCGTAACTGTCTGCGATGTTTCATTTTTCTCTTCAATTTTTGTTGTCTCCTCGCCATCAAGAGGAAAGACATACTCTTCCACGTTAATTCCTTCCGCTTCCATTGCCTCTCGTAGTCGTGCCTGAAGTTCGAGTTAATGCCGCTTGTATTCAATCCACGGCTCTCCAAGTCCTTCTTCAGTTGCTGGATCTTCAATTCACTGAACTTTGCCATGTACAAGTGTATTCAAAATCTTCGGAATTTATTCAACAATTCCTCTTCTGACACCAATTGTAACGAATTTACTGCAATTCCGCTTATTTCAACCCTTCTACTAAGGTTCGAATCACTAAACTGTTGAATAAATAACTCCACTTTTCAATAATGCAAAATGGCCTTTATTAAAGTACAATAAGACTACTATTGCCCGACAGATAGCGTACTTAATTCAAAACTGATTGTAGCGCCTCTACTGTTGCTGCCTTTTATACTCTTTGATTTCCTCGTTGCATCTTCTAGGCGCTTCCAGAATTTACTTAGTTACTGCTATAAAATTATAACTACAGATGCACGTGTATAGCTTCTCATATGCGCGTGTATTTGTGAGCGACACTTCCACAATTATAATTGCAATTTGGGAGCATCTCAGATAAGATGTCTGCATGTGTTTTTGCGTTGCTTCTCCGCTCCGCTGCGTGTACGTACATATGTGTAGACACAATGATTGAATTATTGATGTGCATCAAGTCACTGATTAGCATCGGCTTAGAGATGGCAGTACCCCTTACTGTTGCTAATATTCGTAACAATATTTAAAAGTTGTCCAGACTTTCTAATTAGAATCTAAGAGCTTTCGGTACTTTCAACTCCATGGTAGTTGTGGGCATGGAGAAGCAGACCCGATTGCTTAAGAAACTTCCCAATGTTTCAGGTTTTTGACAGTCGATCGAAATGTATCTACGAGTTATCGCCTTTACCTTACATTTAGTGAAATTTTTAAAGGCGCGTTCTTCACTTTTTCGTCTAATGCCTCCCTCCAAAAGCTTGGCAAGGGCAAAGGTAAATTATAAAGGTACTCCGGGTTAATAATTTGAACCTTAATTTTAGACTTTTTTGGACTAAATGTATTTAACCAAAACAAATTAAGCCTAAAATTCAAACTTTAAAAATTTGAGAAAAAAAACGTTTTGCTGAGGCTCATTTTAAAACTTATCGATTTAAAACTGCAAATAGATTATTTTATAAATTTTAAACCGAAAAAGTTTCGATTAAGGCCAATTTTTTTTTATGTTGTATGATAAGCAACGAAACAAAGAACAATAGAACTCATAATAGATAACATTGGGTTGTAAATTCATAGCTCTGTGAAGTTGGCACCTACATGTGCAAGTAATTAAAAAAACTACCCTCTCCACCATTTGTCCAGTTTTGTCCAGGAAAATTTTTCGTTTGTCCACCTTTTGTTCAAAAGTTATAACAAAAATATATTTTTTTTTCGAAAAACCCCAAAAATTTCTTTTTCGCTTTATTGTGCTAAATCGTATGTCCGTCGTTTGCGCCTCTTTTGTCCATGTTTGTCCATGAAAAATTTTAATTTCTCGCACATGTAGGTGCCAACTTCACATAGCTTAAATTCATGTATGTGAGATTTAATAAAATGTAAGAAACTTTTGGGCAATTTCGCCGTAAAATAATCGCGGTCGACGAAAAACACCCAAAATTTACAAGTTCTACCCAATCTTGACTAGTAGGATTTCTTTATTATAGCGGATAGTCTTAGGATGGAATCTTAGGTCAAGATGGTACGGGCAACTAAAATTATAAAATTATATTTTAATTTTTGCCCTCTCACTTTTCCCATTACTGTACTTTATCTACTCACTGAATGTTTAATTTATTATACTCAGCTGAGCAGAGCTCAAAGAGTATATAACTTTGTTCGCATAACGGTAATCCGTAACGGCATAAACTAATCGAGATAGATATAGACTTCTATATATCAAAATGATCTGGGCGAAAAAAGAAATCCATTTAGCCATGTCCGTCCGTCCGTAAACACGATAGCTTGAGTAAATTTTGAGGTATCCTGATGATATTTGGTATGTAGGTTCCTGGGCGCCCATCTCAGATCGCTATATAAAATGAATGAAATCGGACAACAACCACGCCCACTTTTTCGATATCGAAAACTTCAGAAAACCGAAAAAGTGCGATAATTCATTACCAAAGACGAATAAACCGATGAAACTTGGTAGGTGAGTTGACCTTATTACGCAAAATAGAATATAGAAACCTAGTAAAATTTTGGACAATGGGCGTGGCACCGCCCACTTTTAAAAGAAGGTAATTTAAAAGTTTTGCAAGCTTTAATTTGGCAGTCGTTGAAGACATCATGATGAAATTTGGCAGGCGCGTTACCCCTAATACTATATGCGTGCTAAATAAAAATTTGCAAAATGGGATGACGAACACGCCCACTTTAAAAAAAATTTTTTAAAGTCAAATTTTAACAAAAAATTTAATATCTTTACAGTATATAAGTAAATTATGTCAAAATTCAACTCCAGTAATGATATGGTGCAACAAAATACAAAAATAAATTAAAATTTCAAAATAGGCGTGGCTCCGCCCTTTTTCATTTAATTCGTCTAGAATACTTTTAATGCCATAAGTCAAACAAAAATTTACCAATCCTTGTGAAATTTGGTAGGGGCATAGACTATATGACGATAATTTTTTTCTGTGAAAATGGCCAAAATCCGTTGAAGCCACGTCCATTTTTTATACACAGTCGACCTTCTGTCCTTCCGCTCGGCCGTTAACACTATAACTTTAGCAAAAATCGATATATCTTTACTAAATTTAGTTCACGTACTTATCTGAATACCTTTAATTTGATATCCATATCGTACAAACACATTCTAGAGTCACCCTGGTCCACCTTTATGGAGATATCTCGAAAAGGCGTCCACCTATAGAACTAAGGCCCACTCCCTTTTAAAATACCCATTAACACCTTTCATTGATACCCATATCGTACAAACATATTCCACCTTTATGGCGATATCTCGAAAAGGCGTCCACGTATATTACTATGGTCCACTCCCTTTTAAAATACTCTTTAATAACTTCCATTTGAAACAACGTCACTTTGGCGGTCACAAATTTGAAACAGTAAAATACTCTGTTTATTGGGGAACCAGCATTAACACAAACACCAACATGAAATCCAGCGAAGAATCGCTTTGGCCAATAAATACTACTAAGTAAGTAATTGAAAAGTAAAGTCCTCTCTCGGTAAATGAAAACCATGCTCCAAATGTCATTAATTGTACCCATCCTAATGTATGGCACAGAAGCATAGACACTGACAAAATCTGATGAGGCGGCTCTGGGAGTGTTACATAGAAAAGTTCTTCTTATTGTTAACAATTGACGCCAGTTAGCTCAACGTAGAAGCGACTGGCCCAACTTTTTGGACGGTCAAATCCGTAGCGCCAATAACTGTAAAGCGCCAATAAACAAAGTAAGTACGTAAACCGAGTAAGAGCGAAAAACAGAAGAAAGTTCACAACCAGTTTAAACAAAAAACCGAAAGGTTAAGAATTGTTTCCATAAACAAGTAAGGAAGGCTAAGTTCGGGTGTAACCGAATATTACATACTCAGCTGAGAGCTTTGGAGACAAAATAAAGGAAAATCACCATTTAGCAAAATGAACCTAGGGTAACCCTGGAATGTGTTTGTATGACATGGATTTCAAAAGGAAGGTATTAAAGAGTATTTTAAAAGGGAGTGGACCATAGTAATATACGTGGACGCCTTTTCGAGATATCGCCATAAAGGTGGACCAGGGGTGACTCTAGAATGTGTTTGTACGATATGGATATCAAATTAAAGGTATTCAGATAAGTACGTGAACTAAATTTAGTAAAGATATATCGATTTTTGCTAAAGTTATAGTGTTAACGGCCGAGCGGAAGGACAGAAGGTCGACTGTGTATAAAAAATGGACGTGGCTTCAACGGATTTTGGCCATTTTCACAGAAAAAAATTATCGTCATATAGTCTATGCCCCTACCAAATTTCACAAGGATTGGTAAATTTTTGTTTGACTTATGGCATTAAAAGTATTCTAGACGAATTAAATGAAAAAGGGCGGAGCCACGCCTATTTTGAAATTTTAATTTATTTTTGTATTTTGTTGCACCATATCATTACTGGAGTTGAATTTTGACATAATTTACTTATATACTGTAAAGATATTAAATTTTTTGTTAAAATTTGACTTTAAAAAAATTTTTTTTAAAAGTGGGCGTGTTCGTCATCCCATTTTGCAAATTTTTATTTAGCACGCATATAGTATTAGGGGTAACGCGCCTGCCAAATTTCATCATGATGTCTTCAACGACTGCCAAATTAAAGCTTGCAAAACTTTTAAATTACCTTCTTTTAAAAGTGGGCGGTGCCACGCCCATTGTCCAAAATTTTACTAGGTTTCTATTTTATTCTATTTTGCGTAATAAGGTCAACTCACCTACCAAGTTTCATCGGTTTATTCGTCTTTGGTAATGAATTATCGCACTTTTTCGGTTTTCTGAAGTTTTCGATATCGAAAAAGTGGGCGTGGTTGTTGTCCGATTTCATTCATTTTATATAGCGATCTGAGATGGGCGCCCAGGAACCTACATACCAAATTTTATAAAGATACCTCAAAATTTACTCAAGTTATCGTGTTTACAGACGGACGGACAGACGAAAGAACGTGCATTACGGGAGTCCCTGTCGTGAAGACTTACCTCCGGTGTAAAACACAGATCAATGTCCGTTGATCTCGGCCCAACAAGTTGGTACCAAATCGGTGAGCTGGGGTGTTCAAGTCAACCTGCCTTGGTTTGGCGAGGAGGACTATCCATCTCCTCTTCCATTTTCGGGTAACGGCACCCGGTTGCACGGCAACTCCACCGCGACTTCCGTGCTTGCCTCAGAGTCCCTCTTTCATTGATTTTGATATCTCGATATCTGATTAACAAGTTAACCAGATGAGATATTGTGTTTTTGTCGCAATTTAGGAATGTGACCAACCTTTTCTATCCTGCAGTGTTACAACAATGTATAAATACATTGTTAACGACGGAGCTTGGTTTGCTTAGATATTGCTTAAAGGGCCGCACTACGTTGACAGACAGAGTGAGCTTGGCATCCAATTATGCTCCGTCTTAAAATCCATCACAATTAAAAATCAAGGGATGTGACCAACCTTTTCCGCACACAGACCTGTGAGTGCCGAGTGCCCGCCTCAACCATGCCCCTTGACATCGCTTGAGGCCACACTACGTTGACAAATATTGTGTGCCATCATTGTCTACTATTGACTTCATTTTTGCTACTAATTTCGCTCCAATTTCCACTCAATTACGCAAACAATTATGCTCCGGTATGCCTCCAAATAAACTCCTACCACAATTAAGGGATGTGTCCACCTTTTCCGCTCACAGGCCTGTAAGTACCGAGTACCTGCCCCCAGCAACATCCTGCATTGCAGTCCGCCACACTGCAGTGATTTGACAACGTCAAATCTACCACATATAGGATGTGGCCATCCACACAGCGAACGCCTCCTATTCGGCTTACGCAGTCTAAAGCAGCCTCAAACATCTCAAAAGACGAGATGAGCACCGGCCACTCGTACAATTATCGATTGTTTTTTCGGCTGACGATAGACATGCGTTCCTCACCATCTTTCGTCAACTTATTTGCAGCATATTTGTCACAAATTAAGGGATGTGACTAACCTATCATCTGCCCCTCAGGGTCGGTTTCTCAATGAAATTGGGACTGCCGTGGCAAGCATGAGACCGAATTCCCTTGGGTCTTAGGTCCCCAAGGGAAAACAAGTCTACTCAGAGCGTGTGGTCATAAGTGAACTCTATTTGAAACCACAGCCACCGCGATGCTCCCACAAGGGGGCCATCCCAGGACAGGAGGTGAGACCTGAGTACAAAGCATCGTTCGATGCAGTGCACCAGATCACACTGGCTTCTCTGCTCCCGCGGTAGCAGTTTTTATAAAGACCTTGCCTAGGGTCCCACAGGGTGATTCACCGCGTCCACCTGCTACCTTTCGAGTAAAAACACCTTACTCATGGATTGGGTACCCATGGTATTATGGTCGCCTTTTAACGACCCTTATACCTACCGTGGGCATATTCTAACCCCTAACCCACAGGGGGAGGACGGACGGACGGACGGACGGAAATAGCTAAATGAATTTCTTTTTTCGCCCAGATCATTTTGAAATATAGAAGTCGTATCTATCTCGATTAGTTTATGCCGTTACGGATTACCGTTATGCGAACAAAGCTAATATACTCTGTGAGCTCTGCTCAGCTGAGTATAATAAATTAAAATTATGGCAGTAACAAACATGTTGAGTGCCACACTATAATTGACTAAACTTATTTGACATAAAAAGCTTACGAAAATTCATTTAAAATAAGATATCTATACTTTAAGCTGGTTTGCAGATACTTAAACAAATTAACATAATCTCTACCACACTTGCCAGGTCCAAAACATTTTCAACAAAACTAGCCAACCGGTAATCATTGTAGGCTGGGCATAATTTTCATCATCGCCTAGGTTACATACTGGACATATCGCAGTTGTTACGTTCTTGAAAGATCTCGCACGGAGAATTAAGCTAATGGCATACGCTGAATGTTCGTCGTCAAAATATATAACGCTCACGGGAGCCAAGTAAGGGAAAAGATCATGTGTGGTAGAGCCTTGAGCGTGATTAACATATGGTTTAAACTCTTTATCGACTAGCTTACTAAGCAGCAAAGAAGTGAAGTCTTTAAGGAAAGCAGGAGAAAAATCGGTTAGTGGTTCTAAGCTCGCTCTGAGTGATATCTGTTTCCAATTTTTAACCCAGGGTGCATCTTGCCGTATGCTTTCCTCAGCAAGTATACGTGGGAGCCTGTTCGAAGAAAAACTAAGACTACGTACTATGAATAACATGTGCGCCGGAAGAGTGTGGAAGAACTGGGGAACTATACCCGTTTTTAAATGCAACATATAGTTAGGTGTGTTCGCAGGCAAGAAAATATGCTTCTTTATGAAGAAACGTAAGAGTTTTTCTACCTGTTCATGATGGTCCCCATCCCACACCTGCGCGCCATAAAACATTATTGGTCTTGCGGCAGCATCAAAGATTTTGATTTTTTTCGAAATACAGATTCGAGGGTTATTTAAATAACTCAACCATGTAGCGCATATTGCGGCTTTTGCCTCGCCAAGCTTTTTGTCTAAGTGTTTAGTGAAAGAGAGTTTGTAATTTAGCATTATACCCAGATATTTATACTCGTTCACAGTTTCGACCGGATCATTTCCAAAAAACCACCTATAGTCAGAGGGGAGCCTGCCACCCTTCCTAAAAACAAGGACCTTTGATTTGGACAGGTTAACTTTTAATGCCCACAGCTTGCAATATTCATGCAAAGCATTAATCATGCTTTGCAGATCTACAGCCGAATCTGCTAACAGTACCAGGTCATCGGCATACATCAAAAGCTTGACTTTCATATACGTCACTTTAACCCCACCTGGGAGGTAATCAATTAAATCATTGAGATACAGGGAGAACAACACCGGGCTTAGTAAACACCCTTACCGGACACCCTGATTGACTGGGAACGGGCTAGAAAGCTTTCCATTATACCATACTTGACTCGTAGTATCCCCATATATAAGGCGTAAGATTTCAATCAAATGACTCGACAGACCATATGAGGCCAGCTTATGGAATAATGAGCTACGAGGGACAGTATCAAAGGCACATGAGAAGTCTACAAAAAATACAAAAGTTTTCCTATTCGCAGCAAAGTTAAAATTAACGATACTTGTCAAATTAAATATGTTATCGATGGTTGAATAGTTCTTACGGAAGTCCGCTTGGCATTCTGTAAGTATACTATGACAATCATTCCACGCATTAATACGGCTTAAAAACATGCCGGTAAATATCTTATGCAACGTATCCAGCAGAGAAGACAAGGATCGCCTTTTTTGAACAGCGTGATAATGACAGTAGAGGAGAGCGAAGTAGGGACCTGTTGTTTAAGAAAAATAAAATTAAGCAGAGAGAGAACCTCATTCTGAAAGCTTTGTGGAGCATATTTATAGAATTCATTTGGTATGCGGTCATTGCCAGGGGCTTTACTGTTTTTTGCTTTACTAAGGGTCAATTCTAGCTCCTTCATGTCAAAAGGAGCGTCGAGGAACGGGTCTAAAATAAGCGGAGCAGCCCATTGAAAGCCAGGATTGAAAAGCAACGTTCTAAAGTGTCGTTGAAGTCTTGAGGTATAAGGCTACTAACGACACCAGGTGTTGTGCGCTTAAGAGTGTAAGCTATTCGCCACCAATCACTTGAGTTCCTTACACTATTTAAAAGCTCGATATCTTTGCATTTCTACTGAATTTTTTCCCACTAAATAGTTGGAAGTACTTCCTGCGAGAGGCACGGTACCTAAATCTAACAGAGTCCTCGAAACTTTTCCTATACTTGTTTAAGTCACGTAACATTTCCACGCGTAACTTATGACACTGAGAGTCAAACCAAACTTTTTATATGGAAGTCTATATCTATCTCGATTCCTTTATACCTCTACAACCAAACATTATCAAATCAAAGTTAATATACTCTGTGTGCAAAGCACGCTGAGTATAAAAATTAGAATGATCTTAATGGTAGACTGAAATGTTTGACAGTATGCATACGACATTTGTAAATTTATAGACACCCAGCCAGCATTTTTGAAAATTTTGATAAAAAAATATTCAAATATCATACCCCAAGATGATTAAAAACGTCAAATTTAAAAGCATTTTCTGTTCGAAATTAACGTATCGTCGGGAGAAAAATGTACCATAATGTGATTATTCTTGAATAATCATTTATGATTCATATTTCGAAACACTTTTTATTCATCTTTTATCATACTTGATATTACTGGAAGATTGTACTTTACTTCTTTTGGAATAACATTTGATACTCTTCACAGTCATTTTGTGATCACATTTAAGGAAAATTTCAATCATATTATATGACAGTTTGGAATCATTTGTGAATAAGATTGTGATCATTTTTCCATTATATTAATACATAACGAAATACTATATAAAGATCATATTTCATCAGGGGGTGAAAGCATCTGGAAGCTCGGAAGTAAGCTTTTGAACCGCAGGTAGTAATAAACTTGACCGCTGTACACACACACGACTACAACATCCAACATCATCTATGATCATCATCTTAGATCATGGTAACGATGTCACTTTAAAAATCACGATTTTACTTTGTCTCATATCATTCCTTAAATAGTAACTAGATGTTTCGACAATCATAAACACATGGAGGATGTGAAGCCGGGTCCAGGCGTGTCGATCAAGCTTAACTTACCAGCAGTTAAACAAGCTTACAACTTCCGTACATCGGTTCCATTCAGTATGTATTTCTCGGAAGGCGCATCTAGAGAAATGCTAGAAGGCATCTTATGTTAGCAGCAGCACTTATATTACTTTTAGTCTTGAATCGTGTTGTATATTTGTACTTTTTTTTGGATTTTATGATGGAAAAATTGTGAGCTAATGAAGAAAAATCAAGTTTTCAATGAGAAGTATAGTTTTAACAAGTAAAAAATTCATCATTTATTCAAGAAAGGTAGTCTGCAAATATTAAGAAAGTTGATTGAAAAATGATTTAAATGTTTGATTACCGAAGTTAGAGAAATAAATTCAAAAATGATTACAAATTGTTATGAAAAATTGTTCTCAGTTATGATCATCAAAAGAAACAAGTTTTATTATTCTCTATGTTCATTTTATAAAATCTTAAAATTTATTCATCAAAATTATTCGAAAATTATTTCAAAAAGTGATCGAAAAATGATTTTCAGTTTTTGATCATTAAAAGTAAGCTTATTTTATTGTTTATTTTGTTCAACTGTATGAAAACTCAGTATTTATTCGCAAGGAGTAGTCAAATTGTATTGATATGAAGGAAAGTTCAAAAATTTATCATCTAAATGCTGTTTTTGTCTCCTTAGAAGTAAAACTTGTCTGCTTCCTTTGTGTGATTATTATTTAATCATTTGCGACATTCATTCATTTATTTGTCTCGCAGTCATACGTAGAAATATGATTGGCATTTCTCAAAATAAATCTACAAAATAATGCACGTGTTTGTGTGTATACAAAATTATGTTTGCCGTAAAGGCGGCAATTTGAACGGCGTAGGATACACACTAAAGAAAATTTGAATTTTGCATTTGCAAGATTACTCCCCACCTGCATGCTATATATGTACATTAGGGTGGCCATTATTTTCCAAAGTGTTCCGATTATCGATTTCACCCCCTAAAAATATGCGAATAGCCTAAAAACTAGAATATACAAAATTTTAGGGTTAGAGGTGGCGCAAAGAGCTTGAAGTCCTGAAAAATTATGAATTTTTACAATTTCTTAAATTTGGTTATCCCTACTTCATTTGTTATGGTCGAAACGTAATTTATCGTGTTATTGGTAAGTTCTGCAGATATTTGACTTTCAAATGAATCTAAAACAACAAAAATTGGTCAAACAATAATAAAGTTATAAAATAAATTATACCTTAAACACGATGTCCTTACTTCAAGAATGTGTATATAATGAGTATACGTAAATGAGTTTGTTTAAAATTTTTTTTATTATAAACTTTTTGAAAATATATTTTTAAAACATCTATGCTCACATATCTTGTGAAACTTTAGCTGACAAGTATATAAAATGATATTTTTTCCTATGATCTAATTAATGATGATTTATTATGTGATTCAAATTGTTTTTTGTAATCAGTTGCAACTTGTAATAAATATTATTTTTCTTGTTTGTCATTTGTAAGTATTCTATTATATTCTTCCATAAGTTTTACTATCCGCTCTGCTGTGGCATTAACTACTTTTATATTTAAAACAGTATCCTTGGCTTTTTTATAGGTTTCTGTATCCCCCCAGTATAGTGGATCTACCTCCATAAATTGAGACGATATCCCAAACCGACCAAAAAATCAATTTTATTTCCTGTTACAAAATCGTTTAGTTCTTTTTCTATGAATTTATTGATATCACTGGGCCTTAAATGTAACATCTTTAAATTTTCCGTTTCCTTGTCGCAGTTGTCTATGCTTTTGATTTTTTCCACTTTCCTCTTTTTCTTCATGGTACAAGAGACGTCATCATCGAACAATGCCAATGAAATACATTCTTCAGACAGGTACCATAGGTACAAAACTTTTTTATTGCAATTTCAGATATTTTTTTATTAACATTTCTGTATTATAAATTTCTTTAATAAAAGATAATCTGAAGGGGCTCTATGAGGATTGGTACAGTTAAATCAAAGCTTAACATAGAATTGTATAATAAGCGCGCATATACTTCGTATCGAATTCTCTTCATACTCCGTTAGTTTAAACTGTTAACGAAATAAATAGATTTTCAAGCAATACAATGCCTTAGACATCCACCGAGCATGATGAGTAGGCCCTGATACACGAAACTTTATGGCATCACTTGCTCCTAGACATATAGACGTTAATTCCAATAATTCCTTATAGTCATCTCTTACTATTTTCTTTTTCAACTCTTCCTTAGAAAAATTTAGAATAGTATCTTTGCTATCGCTTAAAAGTAATTTCAATTCGTTATTTTGTAGCAAATCGGTAGGATACTGGAAAATAACTCTCAGCAAAACTTCATAAATGTGATGACGACAAGGTACATAGATACAAAAGTTTTCGCTCAAGTTTTTTTTTCTAATAACGTTGCAGCTCATTTTATAACGCCTGTGTTAACCGATGTCGTATCAAAACAACAGGCCACACTATAATCCTTCAGATCCCATTCAAATAACAGTTCATGCAACGTATCAGCTATTTCTGAGCCTGTTGCAGCATATAATTTTGGAGCTCCTATTAACTGTTCGCCATTCCTGTAAGTAACAACAACGGGAAGTCGTTCCACCTTTCACGACCTGTTATTTCTGGAAGTAGTTTTCCATCCCAATGCAAAGTGCCGCAATTTATCTATTTAAAATAACCTACTATTCAAAATTGTTTCATTCAAGAGCAGTGTAGTTTTAATATGAAAACGACAAAGAACTTTTTTGTAGTTGTTTGCAATTTGAAAATATATATTTTCACTTCTTTGTACTTTTTTTTTAAATCTCTTTCGACATGATTGTTGCAGTGCAGGCTTAAATTTGCTGTGGTATCACGCATTTTGAAAGAAAATTTATAAAAAATATATGTGTATACTTTTTTAAATAAATAAACTTCAAGTTTGGCTTCAAGGGATATATGTATTTGTGTA